>JAODPA010140324.1:0-15911 GCA_025585075.1 Nepenthes mirabilis | reverse complement strand
ATGTATATATATTTCAAACTTTTTTTTATATAAGTCCCAACGAATCAAAAAGGATCGATCCACCCTTTTCGAAGTGTCAAGGTAAATTTTTAGCTTGTTTTGGACAATGGTAAAAATATGGGAGTATAACAGTGTGGTGTCCTGGATAGGAGAGTTTTGAAATGTACGATTGTTGCGCTCCCTCCAGTGAAAATAGACCGTGACTGCAAGGGTTAATCATTTAGAATGGGCCTGCAAGTTTCTGCCTTTCCATTGATGTGCAGCCTAGAGAATATTTTGGGACCATTCACGGTAAGGCTATTAAATGCCTGCTCGTTGCCGGATTAAATGCCATAGGGAAGACGCATAGGGGCAGGAGAAAAAAAGGTGATTATGGTTTTCATCCCCCGAATTGTAAAATATGCATTTGGTTGATATATTTGTGAAACCACGAATACGATCAAGAGTGTTGAGTCTACATCTAATGGCTAGCTATAGGGTGAAAGCATGGGGCGGGAATATAGGAGGGACCCTATACCAAAGTGGCCCTGGGCATTTTCGCCTTTGGAGGATGGAAGAGGTAATAGGCAGAGCTACTCGAAAAATGACCCTCTATAGAGGTCGTCCAACGAATAGAATCCCTAATCCGAGAATTAGGGAGGTAGGGGGCATGTTTTCCGTCAGACGGGAGACTTCCAGGTCAAATGGGTTTGGCTAGTTCCATTGGTCTCCTCAAATAATATCTTTTACTTTCGCATCCCAAGGCAGACCTAAGACTAAGCGGGTCCGTTCTGTGCTCCAATCACATAGAGGGCCCAAAGGGTGCCAATTATCAAGTCACAGAAAGGTATCGGTACTGCCCCCAAAGGGTGCCAATTATCAAGCCCAAAGGGTGCTCCATACAGATAATCCTTTAGATAGTTTCAGAATAACTTAGAATTTTTAATAGTATAGCTTTTCACAAAAATGTTGGATACAAAGCATCCAATAAGCTTAACAATAAGTCAAACAATATTTCCATCACATTTCTCAAAATTTTGAACCAAACATCCCCAAATGTTCGAGCTAGGGTTTGAGGTAAACTGTTCGGACATAAATCGAACACAAATCGCATATCAAATGAGGAAATCGAAGCTATACATCATCATATATAAGCATAAACTAAAAATCTAACCAAGCAATCATGAGGAATACACATTAATCGTAACAAATCTTCGGGAATGGGGGTTTTTGAGCATAAATACCAAAATAGAGATATTCAAAAGCAATAAAAATGGAAAATAAGGTCCAAGGTACACTTGTCTTAACCCGATCTACCGTTATTATTACTTGGATCGGAGTAGAACGGCCAAAATTTTCCTCTTTTTCCTCCTCTCCTTCCCTTTCCCTCTCCTCTCTTCGCTACTCTCTTCGTGCCTTATGTTTTATCTCTCACCTTCTCCTTTTTAAAACAAAATAAAATCAGATCAATGGGTAAAAATCACGTTCGCGCTCGAGCGCCTAGAGAACGTGCAGTGGGCTCACCTACACTGAAATTGGCGCCCTCCATCTCACTTGAGTGAGTGGCGTATGAGCCCTTTTTCGGAGTAATCTGTTTTTGGCGCTCGCTGCTGGACTTGAGCTAGCAGCGAGCCAAGCCTTGCTGCTTGCTACACTAAGGCCAATTCCTCACTTTTCTCAATTTTACTTGTCCCAACTTTGCTATATCAATTAATTACTAGGATTAACTATATTTTAAGATACTCGTACCTTATAATCTTTCCCCACTTATAAAATTTCATTCTCAAAATTTATTGACGTTACATACCTTAAGGAAATAAATTGGGGTATTTGCTCAGGATCTCCTCCTCGCACTCCCATGTTGCTTCCTCGGGTGAATGACTCTTTCTGAGCACATTCACCAGGGGAATAGTCTTTGTACGTAACCTCTGGTCGCTTTGATCCAAAATCCGCATCGGCTCCTCAACATAGAACAAATCCTTATCAATTGTCAAGGGCTCGAACTCAATAATGTGCGTGGGATCGTGGACATACTTCCGAATCATCAATACATGGAATATATTGTGTACATCTGCCAAATCAGGTGGTAACACCAACCTGTAAGCCACTTCCCCGATCCTCTCCAAAATCTCAAAAGGGCCAATGAATCTAGCTTCAGCTTACCTTTCACCCCAAATCTGAATGTTCCCGTAGATGGTGACACCTTCAAAAAGACATAGTCGTCCACCTCAAATCTCAATTCTGACCTCCTCCGGTCTGCATAGCTCTTCTGCCTACTTTGAGTAACTTTTATATTTTTGTGGATCAGTTTAATCTTCTCTGCTGTTTCTCTAATAATCTTGGGGCCCAAAATTCTTTTATCTCTGGTCTCGTCCCAATGAATCGACAATCTGCAGTTTCTCCCATATAGTGCTTCAAAAGGTGCCATGCCTATGCTCGCCTGGTAACTATAATTATAGGCGAATTCTGCCAGGGCCAAATAATAATCCCAACTTCCCTTGATGTCTAACACTGAAGCCCTTAACATATCCTCTAATGTACATTCTATTTGACTATCAGTCTAGGAGTGATATGCTGTACTGAATTTCAATTCCATCTCCAATTCCTTATGCAAACTTTCCTCAAATCTCGAAACAAAATGGGAATCCCTATCAGACACAATTGAAGCAAGCATACCATGAAGTCTAACAATTTCGTTCACATACAATTGGGCGAATTTATTACGAGAATATATTGTCCTGATCGCCAAGAAATGGGCTGATTTTATCAGCCGATCAATAATAACCCAAATGGCATCATGGTTCTTAGGAGTCTTTGGTAAACCTAAGATAAAATACATAGCAACATCTTCCCATTTCCAACTCGAGATCGGCATCAGTTTCAATAATCCGGATGGTTTTCTCTTTTCATCTTTTAATTGTTAACACACAAGATATTTTTACACATAAGCCATAATAACCCATTTCATATTTCTCCACCAAAATATTTTCCTCAAATTTTGGTACATTTTATTTGTCCCTGGTTGAATTGTATACCGGGATCAGAGAGCTTCTTACAACATATTCTCCTTCAACTCCTTATCATTCGACACACACAAACGATCCTTAAATCTCAACACTCCATCAGTTCGGATATTAATATCTTTTTTTTGTTAAGTAATTAATTGCATTAAATTTAAATGATATGTACAAACTGCTATGCTCCTTACCAAGTGTTTTGCCGACTTGGAAAAAGGAACATAGAAACAGGGAGGCCCTGAACCATGACAAAGATCATAAAAAACAAGAAAACATTATCTACGGCGATGAGGACGCAAAGCTTGCACAGAAGAAGTCACTCCGGTCAGCAAATGAATGAGGATTACTTCGGTCAGCAAATGTACAAAAAATGCTCTGAACTTTGCTACCAATCCACTCCATCCAAACCGTCCATACAGAGAACAATTGGCCACTCCATCCATATAATCAGGGGGTAACCTCTATTTAACTTCGTCCACACCACACCCAAGGCTGCTTCAGTCTTCAAGTGCAACAAGGCAAAAAGGCGATTCCGTCCATAAGGAGGATGTAAAGGCTCTCCGGAAAAAAGAAACTCACTCCGAATAAAAGAACAAAGCTTCTTCATCCAAGGTACTCCGAAAATATCAACAAAGTCACCCCGTCCAAAGTAAGCAAAATCACTCAAACCTCCAGAATCACAATGCCACAAAAGGAGAAGGGAGCGATTTTTTTTTTTTGGAGAAAAGCCAACACCGGAAAGGCAATCCGGCCTCGAAGATGTTGTTTTTTTTTTGGCAAAATGAACTCCGGATTCTTCAAACGCAAGGCCAATCCGGCCTTTAAGCGAACAACAGAACTCCAGATATAACAAAATACAAGGTCACTCCGGCCTCAAGAGAACAAAAAGCACTCCGGCCTCCTAGAGAACTCCAGAATCATCAAACGCAAGGCAACTCCGACCTATAAGCGAACAAAAAAAGAGCACCGGATTAAGCGAAACAAAAGCAATCTGGCCTCCAAGGATTTTTTTTCCTAACGCAATGCCAATGCGGCCTTAAAGCGAACAAAAGAACTCCGGAATACATAACGTAAGGCCACTCCGGCCTCAAGAGAACAAAAAGCACTCCGGTCACTTTTTTTTTTGACACAATGCACTCCGGAAACAACAAACACATGGCCACTCCGGCCCAAAGCGAACAAAAAGAGCTCCGGATTTGACAATACGCAAGGCCACTCCGGCCATAAGCGAACAAAAGTACTCCGGCCTTCAAGAAGTTTTTTTTTTTAAAAGAAGGCCACACACAAAACGGTTAGGGGACTGAGTCCGAATTCAGGGCTGCAAGGGGGATGCTCCATCTGATAAAAACCGATCTATCTCTACGAGCATCCGCAACATGGGAAAATTCCAGCTTGCCCCGAACAGTAGCTGAAATCTGGTAGGCCAATTGGGATTCGTTTCACACGGAATCTTTGAAGATACGTTGGTTTCTTTCTCTCCTCCACAATATCCATAAGAAAGGAGTCATTTAGCTATTTCTCCTTAACCTCATTAATTACCTCCCATTGAATCGGAAGGTATGATACAAGCATTCGGTTAGCTCGAACATATCATTAAATATCGCATTGTTTCAGGTAATCTAACATCTCCATCTGTTTAATTTGCAACCTTCCCACGTAGCTTGATCGACGGCTCAGGGCATCTACAATCATGTTAGCTTTCCTAAGTTTATATTGAATTTCATAGTCATAATCTTTTAGGAAGTTAACCCACCTCCTTTGCTTTATATTGAGCGCCTTTTGTGAGAACAAATATTTTGAACTTTTATGGTCAGAATAAAGGGATTTCTCTCCATAAAGATAATGTCTCCAAATCTTTAGGGCAAATACCACCGCAGCTAACTCCAGGTCATGAGATGGGTAGTTTCTTTCATTACTTTCAACTATTTAGACCCATAAGCTACTACCTTGCCATGTAGCATCAATACACAATCCAAACCTGCCTTAGAAGTGTCACAATATACTTCAAAGTCACCTGAACCCTCCGGAATAGTTAGTATTGGAGTGGTTGTCAAGCGATCCTTCAATTCCTGAAAACTCCGTTCACACTCTTCTGTCTAGCTGAACATGGCCTCCTTCTTTATCAATTGAGTTAAAGGCATAGCTATCCGAAAAAAGTTCTTTACAAATCTTCTATAATAACTTGCCATGCCGAGAAAACTCCTAATCTTAGTCACCGAGGTAGGTCTATTCCAGTTAGTAAACGCCTCTACCTTCTTTGAGTCTATAGCGATACCTCCGTTTTAAATTACATGCCCCAAAAATATTACTTCCTCCAGTTAAAACTCACATTTCCTTTAGCTTAGTATATAGCTTCTTATCATGAAGTACTTGGAGAACAAGCCTCAAATGAGTCTCATGCTCCTCATGACTCTTAGAATATATCAAAATGTCATCAACAAATACCACTACAAACTTATCCAGATAAGGCCGGAATATGCATTTCATCAGTCCATAAAAGCAGTAGGAGCATTCGTAAGACCAAATGGCATAACAAAAAATTTGTAGTGGCCGTACCTCGTTCGAAAAGCAGTCTTGGCCATATCTCCCTGCTTAATCCTCAACTGGTGATATCCGAATGTCAAATCAATCTTTAAAAATACCCGAGATCCTTATAATTGGTCAAACAAGTCATCAATACGCGGCAATGGATACTTGTTTTTAATCATGATTTTGTTTAGTTCACGATAGTCTGCACAAAACTACAAAGACCGATCTTTCTTCATCACAAACAGTATTGGTACACCCCATGGAGATACATTCGGTCTAATGAAGCCCTTGTCTAACAATTCCTGCAACTGTAACTTCAGTTCTTTCAATTCAGCAAGTGCCATACGATTGGGTGATTTAGAAATCGGAATAGCACCTAGAATAACCTTAATCTCAAACTCAATCTCCCAATGAGGGGTAACCCAGGCAACTCCTTTAAAAATACATCATCAAATTTACATACAATCAAAATGTCCTTTGCTGGCACACTATGACTCCCAATGGTGTTAGCATATGCTAGATTAACCTAGCATCTACTTTTCATCAAATACTTGACATGCAAAGTAGAAATCAGTACAGGCATCTCTTTCCTTCTAATGCCTTGAAAGAAGAAGAACTACTTACCAAAAAAAAAGCCTTGAAAGAAGAAGGGTTCCATTCTAGGAATATCAAAATAAACCCTTTTTAGAAAGCAGTCAATACTGGCATGATATATTAATAACCAATCTATCCCTAAGATAACATCAAAATCACCCATATTCAATAATATCAAGTCTACCATCAAACATCTCCCGTTCACTTTCACCACACATTTCGATACCAGTAACTACCAAGGATCCAGTAGGTATCGATACAGTTAAAGAATAATCCAAAATTCTTGGGGCAGACACAATATGGTATGCAAATTGTAGGAAAATAAAGGAATGCGTAGACCCATAATTAAATAATATAGAAGCCGAAACTCCACAAATAAGAAGGGTACCTTCAACTACATTCGGGGATGCCTCCACGTCCTGAACAGTCACCGCAAAAACCTTAACCGAGACAGTAGGCTTCTTTGCTTCCAGCCTCTGGGGTAATGGACAATCTTTAATCCAGTGGTCTTTTTATCGACATGTAAGACAAGCTCCCATCGCCCTGTGACAAGGATGTCCCGCACGCCTCTTCCCACATAGAACACAGTTAGCATCTGACGCCTGAGATGCAGTCATTTGACTGAACTTCAGTGATGCTCTTACCCTTGTCTGTTGTTCTTGCTTTTTTGGATGGCCCTACATTTGATCCCATGCTAAAACTTGCCCGGCTAGCGACTCTCTTATGGTTTATCCTCAAGTCAGAATAACACTTGGCGATAAATCATTTCTTGTAAAGTTTTTCTCCCATTAATCCAAATCACTTACCAAAAAAAAAAAAAACTAGCGACTCTCTTAGCGAAGAACATTTGTGTCTCCAGTTCCTTCTCATATATCAGGGCTCGATCTAAGATATCGGCATCAGTGGAGCTTTTGAGTCACCAATTGCCTTCTAATATCATCCCTCAGTCCTTACTAAAATTTCTTTGCCTTTCTCAATTCATCCTCAACAATGTATGGGATGTATTGAGATAATTCAGTGAACTTCGCATCATATTCCACCTCCGTATGATTTCCCTGCTTAAGTCACATAAATTCTTGTTGTTTCCAATCCTGGAGGCTCGAAGGGAAGTATTTCTGCGTAAATGACTCTTTAAACGTACCCCAAGTAATATTGTCATCGGGCACTCCCAACGCCCTTTTCTTCATGGACCATCAACTATCGGCTTCGTCTTCAGACTTGTAAGCGGCAAAAGTGACCTTCTCACGATCAGTACACTGGATCACCACAAATATCCTCTTCATTCTCCAGATCCAAATATCCACTTTCACAGAATCCGGCTCTCCAAAGAATTTAGGTGCTCTCTCTGCCGTGAACTTGTCATAAGCCGTCAGGTTCGAGTTCATAGGAATCGGCTTGGGTGAGGTATCAAAGCCATGTGACACTGCTCCATCAACTTTATAATGTTTGTCATCCTTCCCAACAAGTTCAAGTACTCTACCTCACGATTTGGGGGAATACTAGTGCCTTTATGGTTATTTCTTCTAGCCCTTCTACTTGCCATTTAATATCCTATAACAAAAAAACATTGCAATATTAATAGACAACAAGAAATCAAATTAAAGGGAGGGGTTATCAACAACTTAATAAAATTTTAGGATGAGTCTAAGGGTTAACTCTTAAACATCCTATCTAATCTTAACTACCCTCAACTTATCCCTACTTAAACTTAAGCCTATGCTTTCATTTTACGATCAATCAATCCTAAGGCATCTCATTTCTCTAATACTAGCAATGATGGAATGGATTTTTTTCTCTAATAAATTCCATCAATGACCATACAGAATTGAAGCCCAAAAATGACAACTTAAAATTCTAAGGGAAAATAGACGGAGTTTTCCCTAAACCTGGGCCAGACTGTTATAATTAACCTGAGTTAAAACATACAAGTATGCAAAATAATATACATCCATACACATTCACATTACTGACACAGGATCCTCTAACGCCATATATACAACCATGGCTCTATGTCAACATTTCCATCCATTACATCAAAATTTTATACAAGAGATACCATCTAGGACCTGTACAAATCTAGAAAGCAAATAGCGAAAGTAAAACTATGTCCATAATATAAACCTGCGGAAGCATAAATACTGTTCCAATAAAACACAAAACTTGTCATAACCCTTAATATATAACTTTCATCAACATATTAGATATTTACAATCAAGATAGTCAGACTCCCAAACTTGTAACAGACTTTGAAGCTCTCAAAAATCTTCCTTGGCTTTATCCACTCTTGCTCGTTCAGAATCAGCTCTACGGTTTCATCTGGATGGGAGAAAATAGTAAGAGTGAGCCGAAACCCAGTAAGGTACCATAAAAGCATGCAAGTGAAATTCTTTCATGCAGAACATAAATACTATAAAGTAAAAGCCATAGAAATGTCCGAAGAACAGAAACAAATAAGGAAACAGGCGGAAAGCATAAATTGATATCAAATTCCGTATCTTCATAATAATTCAACTTTACCATCCAAGGGACCAAACTAACAGACCATACTAGTCGAGGGGGTGAATAATCGATGATAAATTGTATTTCACACACAATTAGAGGCTAAAAACAGAACAGAAATATCCCTTCAAGTAGAATCAATTACAATATTATCTCCCAAAGGTAGGTCAGACTCAGAATCTATCTTCTTGACAGTATGCCCCCAAAGAAGGGCGGACCACGTATTACTCCATAGATAGAGTTATCCTCAATTACCACCGTAACGTTCTAAGGCATGTCGGAAAACCTTATCTGACTAAATAACAATCCTAGGTCCGATTTTTATTACTGATTCAATAGAACGGAAATATTTTTATCCTTATTTCTTAACTCTTAGCATATTATGTCTTGAAGGCCAATCAAACTCATACAGATAATCCTTCAAATAGCTTCAAAATGTCTTAGAATTTTTAATAGTATAGCTTTTCACAAAAATTTTTAATACAAAGAATCCAACAAGCTTAACAATAAGTCCTTTTTTTTGGTAAGTAAATTGTATTAAATTTAAAAACGATTACAACTTTGTGCTAACTTCAAGTGTTTTGCCAACTTGAAATTAAAGAAAACATCAAGGGGAGTACCCCAGCATACATGAATAAGTCCAGATCTAAGACCAAAACCCTTGACATGACAAATTAGAAAATACATAAAAAAAAAATCAGATCAACGAAGATCATATTCTACCAAAAAGAAGAAACTAATTAGCCTTCTAATGGCGGCATCACCCTTACAACCACCTCACAGGCCAAGCTGGCCTACAGACGGCTAAAGATCGGCTTTTGAGCCTGAGGAAGTCTTAGAGTTCTTGGAGGCAGCCTTTCTTTTTCTCCTTGACTTAGCTTGAATCCGCGTTCCCTCATGCACCATACATCCAAGATTGTGAAGCTCCTCCTCAACGCAACAGTCATACATCCATTGAGAACGGTTTGAGTTATCAAAAAACTGGAGGCCCACCACTAATCCGTCCAGATCGCTATATTGACAAGATGGAAAAGCCGTATTCCATTTCAGCAGGAAACAAAGAAAGCTAAAGATAAGCTGCTTCCTATTAGAGATAAGCAATCAATGTGTGGTTTAGAAGATGTGGCTACCACCAACAAACGGAGGGTTTCAAAATAAGCACCCGAGGAGCTGTTCAGATTATCCTTCTCCAACGAGTAGGTTGATTTGAACTTTTCTTTTGTCACTTCAGTCACATCGCTCCAACAAAAATCTAAGAAATCAAACAAAAAACCACGTTCGTCCTGGGCGAGGGAGTTAACATGTAGCTGAGTATCATTCTCCTCAAGCAAGTTCTGGAGGACAAAGAGCATAGGATTGTTTTCTTTTTTTTTTTGGTAAGTAATTAAATACATTAAAATTAAATAAACTGTACAAGCAGCTATATTCTTTACCAAGTGTTTTGCCGACTTGGCAAAAGAAATATAGAAACAGGGAGACCCCTGATACATGACTCAAGTCATTAATAAAACAAGAACAAAATCGAAATCGGCACTCTGTCCTAAGCACTCCGAAAACCACAACGAACTCCGGCCTCCAGACTAAAGAACTCCGGGATCAATGACACCACTCCATCCAAGGCACTCCGGATAGAAAGAGTAAAAGCCCTCCGGCCCATAGATAGAGC
Source organism: Nepenthes mirabilis (assembly GCA_025585075.1). Taxonomy (NCBI): domain Eukaryota; kingdom Viridiplantae; phylum Streptophyta; class Magnoliopsida; order Caryophyllales; family Nepenthaceae; genus Nepenthes; species Nepenthes mirabilis. The sequence continues at coordinate 5,627 of JAODPA010140324.1, read as the reverse complement.
ATATTCTGTCCAAAAACACTCCGTCCTAATCCACTCCGTCCAAAGACACTCCGTACAGGACACTCCGTCCAGAGTCTCTCCGACCAAATTCACTCCGTCCCAAGTCACGCCAACCAACTAATACTCCGTCCAACAGTACTCTGGAAGAACGAGGAGAAGCGCTCAGTCTAAGGATTCACTCCGGATGAAGGGGGGAACAAGCACTTCTGGAAGCACGAGCCAACCAACACTCCGTCCATTGATAAGTCATTACGTCCAGAGTGGGAAGATCACTCCGTCCAAGGAGGGCAATCTAGGAAGGGGAAAGCACTCCGGAAACATTAGCAAAGGGCTCCGTCCAAAAAGAAGAAACAGTTCAGCCAACTCACTAATATTTTTTTTTTTGTGGGGAGAATGAGAGAACCAGAGTAAGCTGCCAAAATGCACTCCCGATAAATACACACCAAGGAGTTCCACCAAATAGGGAATCTTACTCCGGCAAAACCACTCCGACGAAAGAAGGGAAACACATGCACTCCGGAAAGAAGCTCATAATCACTCAGTCCAGATAGTGAAAGGCCTAAAGGCACTCCGGCTTCAACAAAACACCCGGCCACACCATCAGGAGATACAAAGAAGCACTCTGGAGAAGGACACTTAAATTCCGGAGGAACAAAGCTGCCCCACTCCGGATGACTGCACTCCGAAAGTATAAAAGCTAGGCACTCCGTCCAAAGAGAGGATAATCACTCCAGTAAAAACCACTTGGTCCAATGACAGGAAATTACCCCTTATAAAGAAATACGTGCACTCCATATTGACGCGCAGAAATAAAGAGTTAGATCATTCCGGCCTTGTAGAGTGCAAAAGGCACTCAAGCTCAAAAGCCACTCCGGCCTCAAGCATCTACGTGCTACTCACTCCGCCTCATCAAACAATAGCCTCCATTGCATAATAACGTTCCTGGTATAGCAATCATCACCATTGATACTAATCTCTAATTTTCTCTGAACAGCTTCAATTATGAGGTTAGTAATATGATTAGGGGTCCTTCCATTGGTTTCATCAAAAGTTCTTCGGTTTTGTTCTTGCCAAATGAAGTAAACTGTAGCAGCAAGCGTGAGTCTAAAAGAGAGAGCCTTGGCATTCTTTCCTCTCCAGTTACCAGAAGCCCACTCAATATTCCTCTTCCATTCCTGGAATGGCCAGGTTAACCCAGCCAGATGACAAAGAGTGCTCCAGACCTCACTAAAATAAGGACACCCAAATAACAAATGATCATGAGATTCTCCAGACATCCTACATAGGATCGTTTTCAATATCCTCAGCAGCCAATTTCTCAGAGGACTGAGATAAAACATCATCAAAGCCGCTATCAAGGACCTGTTTGTCACCGTCTAGAAGAGCCTTATCGCCTACAATCCTCTCGTTGAAGCCAGGCTCCTCTAGGGGGGCTCATTAGAGATTCGTGAGTTGGAATCAGGAGTTAACACAATATCCGCATCCAAAGAGAGCAATTTCAGATTATTCTCACAACCATTACGGACAACAATGCCAGCTTGAGAGCAAATATGGGAATCAAGAAAAAGATGATGCCTATAGTTTTTGGGATCCAAAATTGGCAGTAAACTACTGTAATCTGATGGAGTCTGGACAAGGGCATAAATCTGCTCCACTTTCCTAGCCGGCTCTTGGCAGTAGCCAACAATAGGTTCTGTATGAGAACCCTGAGAAGAGCCTGCGAAGACCCCCTTAGCCAATTCTGTCAAAGCCCAATGGGATAAAAGTTCCTCCACTACGCCAGAAGCTCCAAAAGCTAGAGCCGATTGCTCAACAGGGGCATGGACCTGCAAGGGAAGGCTAAGATTTTCAATAACACCCATATGCTTCACAGGACAATCCACAGACATGCCTCCAGCCGACAAACTCTCCTCCTGAAAAGCCTTTGCCGATTCAAGAGAATTTTCATTAGAACCAAAAGAATGACAGGAAGGAAGTTTAGAATTAGGCCTCAACTTCCTACCCAAAGCATTGTGGACGGTAGGCAGGGGACCTAAAGGGGAAGACCCACTTCCAATCCCAACACCATCAGGCTCCAGGGGCTTAGGATTATCAATCTGCACTACCTTTAAACCCATGACATCCCGACCAGAACAGCTCAGGTTGGAATTACGTTCAAACAAACTGGGAGTCGGCTTCCATTGGTAGGCGACCTCTACCTCAACAATTGTTGGAGACATCTCAACTCCAGAAGATAAACAAATTTTACCGGGGAGATGGTCATCCCTACCCACCTCAATGCATATCCGAGTAGAATGCACATAATCCAGCCTAGCTGTGCGTGGGTCAAGATGGATAGGTCGACCAACCCTACTAGCAATCCAACTTAAGCCTAATGGGGTCCAATATTCAATTGAAACATTGACCAAGCTAATCCAAACAGGGAATGTCATATGCGATTCCTGATCCAAGGCCATGCCCGGAGACCATCGCTTAAGGAAAATGAATTTCCTTCTGAAAGCCCAGGGACCGTGAGCCAAGCATGCATCCAACTGAGCATCAGAACCAAAACTGAAGAAGAACCCCTTACCGTTTGTAGCTACATGACTGAGCTCAAATTTTGCCCAGATTTTCCTAGCAATGGAGTTTACCGCCAGGAAATGTAGCGGTTTTTCGAAGAAATTCCCAACCAGTGTGGATCCCCAAAAAGCATGGCACTACTGAATAACTTCATCAGGAGGAGAAATGGGGATTTTGACTCCATCGGAAGATAGGGGTGGGAAGTATTTAAGGGGAGCTAAGGAGCTGATGCTCCTGCCCTGGACAACTTGAGACCAAGAACTAGCATTGGTTTGAAAACAACCAGAATGAACAGTCAAGACATCAACTGGGGCATGGTTCACCTAAACCTCCTTAAGAATCGTGTTCGAGAGAGCATGACCTTCAACAAGATCAGTGGGGGCGCCCACAGACGATGGCTCAGACCCCAGAACAGCCGAGGAACTAGTTCGGCGCAAGCTGCTGTTCAGGTTGGAGCCACCTGTAGAAGGGGAGAGAGGAGAGGCAGTAGGTGACTACAAGGAACAATTGACGGAATCCAGATGCAACCCATTGCCAGGGAGAACTACCGAATGCAGAGAACAACCAGTCAAAGAGGAAGAGACAATCTGCTCGGAGGGAGGAGCTGAGAGAGAGAGAGGAGTAGGAGCCTGGAGAGGGCCAGGAGGGCCACCTAGGGGGCCGGCCATGACCGGCTCCGACGGCTCCAAAGCCTTAGTCGGCAACACCGAAGTGGACGAAACCCCAGAGAGAAGAAAGAGCTTATGTTCTGTTGATGTTGGACCATACGGTGTGCATTTCTTCTGGTATGCTTTTTTTTTTGGTAAGTAAGTATTTTGGATTAATGAGAGAAAAATATTACAAGATCTATGTTTTATCTCCAAGTATTATTACTTGGAGTTAAAACATAAGGCGCTAGGGCATGCCCCAAGCAACTGGTACATTTGAGAAAAACATTAAAACAACCACAAAAACAGAAAATGAAATCTGTCAACTATTGCACACGAACAAGTTCGTGATCAGCTACTCCCAGATCAGCAGAACATGGAAGTTCCCAACTCAGCAGAACAAAAGATATGAAGTCCATAAAACGAGGACACCAGACATGGAAATTCATAAGCCAACAGCACCGACAGCAGAACAAAGCTTGGGAACAAAGCATCGGCAACAGCACAGCAAATCAGCATTGTTGCAGCATTGGGAAGCAAAGCTTCAGCACGGCAGCAACCAGATCAACCACACCACTACCCCAGCCACTCCAACAAACAGTTGATATTCCAAGCCAGCCCACAACCAAAAGAGCAACAGGAACAGCAGCGTTTAGTCAACACACCTGCCAAAGTAGCAAGATATGCAACAACGCCAATCAACAGGACCGCGTGGATAACACAGCAAGAGATAGAATCTCAAACTGCCCCACACGCCCTAAGCAGGGAGAATCAAATCAAAGGCTTCAAGTCATCAGGATCTAGTGAATAGGCCAACATCAATGATTCCACCAACATACTACAGCATAAATATACACAAGCAGAATGATGCTTGCGACCTGCAGCAAATTCCACGGCAGTATGCATCACGGCCATAAGTTCCAAACAGCAGAGTCCAGAACTCGGACGAAACACCACCACGGCCAAAGGGACCCTCGGTCAAACCATCTCATCCTATTGCTTACCAAGTAGTAGGAAGCAGCTCCCCCCGTTAGCTACTCAACCGGCAACGAATCAAAAAAGGCAGCAGAGCAACCGGCTAGGCATCCAACAACATTGAACCAGCCACAGGGCCACAGCTCATCAGGGCAGTTTCCAACCCAGCCCCTCAAGTAGCCATCCGGCAGAAGCATCAAACACACAGCAAGTCCATCTAGCCAAAAAACTTGAGGATATTCGGTATAATGCAGCATCAGAAGGCCATAGGACCATCCAAGCCACTCCGGCTGGCAAGGAGGCAAGGCCAGCATCCAGATAGAAACATACAGATCCACCAATTGTCAGTTGACAGAGTGAAATACCCTGCATCAAAAGGAGCTCTTGACCAAACAGTCCTGGGCCAGTTCAACGAAAGAACCAAATTTAGTGCACAGGCAGTCCCCAAACCATCCCACACACCAGCAATGGCTCAAAAGCGACACAACACCAGAACATTGCCACAACTGCCCCACAATTCAGCATTCAGCAACACAGAGAATACCCTCACAAAATAGCAACCCACACCATTGCATTCCAGGCAATGTCCCAACTAAAGACATTAGCCAACCACTTAGAGCTCCACAAAACGGCCATAATCAGCAGACTCTCCCTCGTTGCAGGGGATCTCACGTACCAAAGCTGGCCCACGGTCAGCTCTTCGAACCAAAGCCAGGAAGTCTCCAACCAGAACAGCACGGGCACCCCCAACCCGTCCAACAGGAGGGAACACATTGACTGAGAATCAGAAGAGCCAGCAGCACAAGCTAGTTCACCAGGCCTGATCCAAAGAACAGGAAGAAAGCTACCGACAGGCAAACAGAGGCAGTAGCCGAAGTTATGAGCAAGCCCCACTTCAATGCAAATGCCAAAATTATGCGGCAGAAAATGCCCACCATACGAGAGACAAAAGAAGCACAATCAATGCACGCCAGTTGGAGACCAGCATTCCGCAGCAAACCAGAACAGTTGCAGTCCGCAAGGCTCCATATATGGCAGCAACCTGAAGGATCCCCACAGCAACAAGAGAATCGTTTGCAACAAAAAGGTCCACGGCCAGCTCATCAGAACAACGGCCTAATAAAACCGTCCACCAGAAGGGAACAAGTAGGCAGGGGCGCTTCAGAGCCAGCACAATAGACCTTCGAATGCAACAGAGACCTCAAGCAGTGCGCGAGCTGCCAAGTGCTTCAGATAACAGATCCCAGAAACAAATCCAGGAGGGCAGACCAGACAATCACCAGCCCGCAACCAAAGCCAGCGAGGCCGGATCCTACATCCCAATCTGTATGGGAGAGACGATTCAAGGGCTTAACCCTAGGCACACACCGAGGAGAACAGGAATCAAACTTGAGAGAGAAAACGAGGCCTCAACGGATGAGCGCCATCGAACCTCAGAGGACACGG
>JAODPA010140313.1:0-15912 GCA_025585075.1 Nepenthes mirabilis | reverse complement strand
CTGAGTACTCGAAGTTAATTACAAGTTCCTGTTTCATACATAATAAACAACTACGTCCTCAAGCTCTGCACTTGAAATCAGCTGCCTATCAAGCTCCTACTACCTACTCAATCTCATCTGGTATCAAAGCATTCTTATCTGAAAAGAGAGACAGTAAGAGTGAGCGTATAACTCAATAAAGGTAATAATAGATCACTACAATAGACAGATAAATAATAAAAATAATAAATGGATGGGGATGACATACACCTTCAATGAAACAAAAACATGAGAGGAAGGGGACATGTTGGATCCCCTGGGTCACATGTTTACATTAATTGCATTTTATACATTTTCATTATTTTTATTAATCTTTGCGGACCAGGGCCAATAGGTCGTACTAGCCAACAAAGCGAGAGAACGAGGAAAGAGGAAAGAAATGTGTTCACTACACATTCTAAAGTATCGGCTAAATTTTAGGCCTGTAGTATTCGGCCATTGGCTATATTTTAGGCCTGCAGTACTCGGCCATTACAATTTGCCCCATATCTCCCAGGGATTAGGAAAATCCTCATTCTTCCATAGTAGTGTCTTAAGGTGTACCACGAACATCACCCAACCCCATGAGCGGCCGGAGTATTTTTTGGGTTCCCACCGTGATGTACGTGGCAAATCAGAGGGCACTACCCAATGAACATAAGTTCATGGTCCTTATTTCAGGATATAGTCTTTCCTTGAGGGAGGATTCACCACGTTCCATTTACATTCTCCAATCGGGAGATCACTTTTCCGTCACATATCTCCATTCGGGATTTCAAATCCTTCATATCGTACTTTGTGGATTTTCCTTTATTTACTTGTACGATTCATATCTTTCTTTTGGACTTAAGTCTTTTGATAATACATTTCATGTGTTTGGACATTAAACATATGGAGGAGAGAGAAATTTCTTACCTCAACATACCATTTCACCTTGGAGGTCCTCCGGAGCACAATTCTTTACAATTTGAGCACCATTTCTTATTTCCATGGCTTATAATGCAATGTGAATATTTAGACATAAATTTTATAACAATTAAATGGAGGTAAATCATACAAATTCATACATTCATCTCTAGTGAACAATGTCAGGGGACATTTAGAGTTCCCGGACGTCGCAAATGGGTCATAACTTGCAAAATCGGACGTCTGGCAGATATATATACATAATTGGGATATGATGATTCATATTTTGAGGCCAATTTAACATAATACGAAGGTAGAAGCATACAAATTTTCCATTTCATCTTGGGTGAACAGTAACAGTGGGCTTTTAGAGCTTCTGGATGCCGCAAACGGGTCGATTCTTGTGAGATCGAACGTTCGGTTGATATATACACATAATTGGGATGTGGTGATTCACATTTTGAGGTCAATTTAGTAAAATACGGTGGGAAAAATGGAAAGCCCCGATTGTCGCATGGCTTAGGGTTTAGCGGAACCCAACCGGATGAATTGGACAACGATTTGAATAAATAACTACACATTCATTGATCATTAATCCTGGGTTTCATGATTTCCACATTTAGGGTGGGCATCGAGACGAAAATACCCAATAAAAAATGAGTAACAATTGAAAGAGAATGAGTAGTGAGTATGAGGACACTTGCCTCGACGTATACTATCTTTTTTATAACTAGTTCTCAGATAGATTCGGACTCTGCGGCCTCGATTTCCTCCTCTCTCTTCCTCTTCCTTCCTCTCTGGAATTGTCCAGAAATGCCCTGAGAAAAATGCGCACGGCCTTTTATAGGCAGTCGGGCGCTTGGGCGGTGCTCGAGCACCCCCTAGGCGCACCATCTTGCCAACGTTGCGCCTCGAGCGCCCTCTGGGCTCACGACGAGTGAGAGGTTTTGTTTTTTGCACACCGTTACTGCTCGAGTGCCACCTAGGTGCACCACCTTGCCAACGTTGCGCCTCGAGCGCCCTCTGGGCACACGGCGAGCGAGAGGTTCTGTTTTTTGCACCTGGTTGGTGCTCGAGTGCAACTTGGGCATGGGTCAGGCCCACATCGATCTCGCAGCAAGCCTACTTTGTTTTTTCACCATTTTGGACTTGTTTTGACCCTTCTAACCCACTTTTTCACATCCTTGGACCCTAATTTTGATTATATAACCTTAATAGGTTACAATTATCATAATTTAAAGCCCAAAATCTTATCTACAAATTAACGTTTCTCAGTTTAGAACTTTGGTTTCCTATTTACCAATTTCGGATCTTTGGACTTTTTGATCTAATTCCACTGGTACCCGTTGACCATAATTTACCTATTTTAACTTAATTACCTCCTAATTACCATATTTTGGAAATCTGAAACCTCACAACCCATTTTAACCACATCTTGGAAATTGATACCTTGTAGGGCCTACTTTTATCTTTCTACTTCCGAACTCAATTTTCCTCACATTCCATACCTAATCCTTAATCATTATGAATTCAATTACGTCCCAATTATTATGTTTCTGAACTCAGGTCATCACATTGTCGTCTATCTGTGTGGGCTTCCTCGAGATGCGCTGGTCTTCGTCTCTTAAGGACGTCATTCCTTCCCCATGCGAATATGCAACCTTTTAGAGGCGTCGTTGGAATTCAATACTCTGTTGGAAAATATTTGTTGCCTGGGAATCGACTTCGCATTGATGGATTTCCTATTTTTTGATTGACAGGCCCCCGGGCGGCATGCCTCTCTAGGAGCTCATCAGGCCTTTGCACAGCTATAAATTGAGGGGTTCCCAGCTCGGGTGACTCACTCTTAACCCTTCTTTGGTGAAGCAATGTGGAGTCTTTGGCTTGTCTTGCACCCTGTGGAGTTTCACAAAGGAATCAGATGGATTCCTTACTGTAACAAGGGTGGCTTGGCCACTCTACAGTTGTCTAGTGCCTCCTCCCCAACTAGCCAAGATCCTTAACCAAGGGGGAGCATTGCAAGGCCGTCATGCTGATTTAGGGGATTTCATTCCCTCAAAATCATGCTTTCGCCGTCTCTTACTGCGGCTAACCATTCATTTGAGCCGCTTGAAAGAGGAGGCAAGTTCCAGCATTCCATTGGGCTGCATGCGAGTGAGTCGTGACCTAAGTGGGACTCCTGATAGATGCCTTTTATTCGCTTATGGTTGAACCTATATCACCGGAAGCGTGGGATTGACATCCACACTGCCCATCTGAGATTGGAATCGGTGCTGGGGTTGATGCCTCCAAAGGAGGCGATGTGCTGCTATGCTCCAGGCCGATCTTTTCCAGGGGTGCCGCTATTCTGCTACTTCTTGTATTTTGCTTTATTTGTTGTTCTTTTGTACTTTTGTTGAAGCAAGCCTTGTACTTTGTAAAGAACACTTTTAATAAAAGTGTTAATTTTGCTTCTTATCTCTTGTGTCATTGAATTTTGTTTTTGCTATTTGGCACGGTATGACTCAAGGGTAGTGGGGCCCTCTCGCCACCATACATGCTTATCGCTTGCCTATTATGATTGTCCAATGGCTTTCGGTCATCCTTATCTGTGCCCCTCCCTTGAGTCTATGCTAGATCGTTGGCAGGATGATCTGGCGAAAACTACTTGCGGGTTTGTGCCGTCTGCATCCTGCCTGGGCTGACTGATTGACCCTGATGGAGAGCGTGTCAATTAGGCCACCTATGCATTTAATGCATTGGGGAATTATAGGGCCACCTCATCATAATTTCCTTTCTCAAAAAGGCATGAAGCTTCAGGGTGTTGCCTCATGGAGGATTTTGTTGGGCGGCGTAACGCCCTTCCCTAATTAGATGATGTCATCTCCTTGGGAAAGCTTTAGCTATTTAAGCACCACAGACTTCTCCAATTTGGGTGTCCATTTGCTATTGTGAGGCACAAAATCTGAGCTTGCAGATGTTCCTTTCTTTCCTTGTTGCAGTCACGCTAATGGCAAACAGGGTACATGATGTCGTTCCAGGACCGTTGGTAGGGTCATCTTCCTCTTTGGGGTCTGATCCCTCTATCGAGGAGTCATGATGGAGAGGGCAAGGGTTGAGAGGCCCAGACGAGGTGGGGCTTGCCACAGCGACAGCGGAGGGTTGCCACTCGGAGCCTTCTGTCGTTGGGCCAGTGACCCCTGAGAGCACCACTGGGCTTTGAATCCAAACAGGTATCTATCCCTCACGGCTCCGAGGACTTGATGGAGCTGGTTAGCCATTGCGTTGTGTCCAATGGGCAGTTGAGGATATTGAGGCCTTGGTGCAGGTTGCCCTTGCCGAAATTGAATAGACTCGAGCACGAGCAGGTCACTTCGACCAAGCACGGTTGGAGGCAGAGGCGAGGGCATTGTAACTGGATGATATCAATTCGCAAGCCCAGAGCCTAATCGCCACTCTTCAAGAGGAACTCAAGCAGTGCTGGGTGCGACTTAGGGTGGAGCACGTCGTTCATGTGTGGGTAGAAGCCGAGCCAAGGTCAAGAATGCAGTCGGTGAAGCTGACTCCCATGTTGGAAGGAATGTTCCAGGAAGGCATTTGGCTCAGCCGGTGGATAGCTTCGTAGGTGGTGCCTGGCTTTCACGTGGGCCTCCTAGACTCTCAGAATGCAGGTGCCTGAACGAGCTTGGAGTTGACTGAGTTCATGACTCCCAATCCTGTCGAGCCCGAAGGGGTCAGATAGTTGTATTTCACGACCACTAGTTGAATTTTCCTATAAAGAAACTTTATTAGTAAAATCCCTTAATAAAATTTCTTTAGGGTGCAGCAATTTATTTGTTGTAATTTATTACATTTGGGTGATTCATTTTGTCCTTCTGTCCTGAATTTTAGAAGGGCTACCACCATCGTTTCGTACGACTGATGTCTTCGCATTAGCTGCGTGGTGTGATAGTTGGGATTTGGCAAGCATCTGCGACGTGATTGAGGGTGGTAGTCTGTCAGGCGTTATGATGGACTACCTTGGATAGACGTACCGCGCTCTGCTGAGGGGACACGTGTCAGGGTCATCATTCAAGGCGACCTTTGCATTTTCCTACGCAACGCCACTTGGCATTCCCCTGCACTGCTATTTAAATGTTCCTTCCCCACGCCATTCACACTTTGCGTTTGTCTGTTTCGAGAATCCATAGCGAAGAAGAAGAGCTCCCCTTCTTCCTCCATTCGTCAAAAAGTGAGTGATATCAAGTCAGTCCCTTTTGCAAGTGCCGTCACCACTCTGAGGGTTGACTACTATATTTCGAGTGATTGGGCCCATCTCTTTCCTGGCGAGGGAGGTAGGGCTAATGCGCCCCTTGAGGGTTTCATCACTGTGTATGAGCACCACTTGAGGGGTGGACTTTGCTTCCCCATGGATCTAGATCTATATGAGATCTTCGAGATGCTCGGCATTCCCAAAGCACGACTTCATCCTAATGCTATATGTTATCTGGTGTCCTTATGGGTCTTCACTCATCTCCACGCTTGCGAGCTCGGCTTGTGCTCGGTGACAGTAATCTTTCGTTTTGTCCAATTGGAGGATTGGCTTTTGATGTCTCCTCGCCAGGGTTTTAGCTTTTGGGGGACGAACCTTGACTCGGTGAAGAATTGTAAGAATCGCCTTTTCTTCCTGGCACACCCTCTAGAGTGGGAGATTCTGACCGTGTGGGGTTGTGTAAGTGATATCTTCTCAAGAAGCATTAGTGAGGAGGAAGTGCAGCATGAGAAGAATGTGATTGACCATATCCAGTTGGAGATCAAGATGTTTCCCACTTAGTGGTTTTACTTGACCTCCGAGCTTTTCGTAGCTGTCAGGTGGGAGTGCCAGAGTGATGAGACGGTAGCTGCTACCTAGAAGAGGAAGGTTGAGGCCTTGGTCATTAGAGGGCCGTCGAGGGAGTCGCCCGAGAAGGGTGACTTTTCGTTGTCACTGGACTCTTTTTATGATGAAAACGTGGTAGCCTTGAAAAGGTTGAAGAGGGGTGGAGGCACTTCTAGCAGGATGGCTTTGATATTGCCTGCCGTGTCCGGCTGATTCACTGAGTCTGCTCTGATTCATTGTCGCAGCACTGGAGCTGCGGTTGGAGCTGCACACAGGAGCCCCCAAGTGATTTTTGATTTCGGCCAGCGCTTTAACGAAGTGTAGCATTCCCTTGGTTGAGCTTCCTTTGGGTGAGGGGTCCGCGTCGAGTTCCTTGTTCCATGTCAAGGTGGGGCCCTCCACCAACTAGTGGTTAGTCGAGTCCTCTGGAGGTGTGGTCGTGACTGGCATTGAGGCAGTGATCAGCTCGATGGAGCTTGTTGATCTGGAGCCCGCCGTCGTGCCCTTGGATATTCCAGAGGCGGTCGTCATACTAGCTAGCGTGTCACCTAAGCCGCTCGTCTCTGGTCTTGAGCCTGCTGTTGAGGCCACTACGATTGAGGAGACAGTTGATGAGGCTACAGTCGATGAGGCTCTGGCAAGTGGGGTGGATGAGGCTATCGAGCGGCCGGAGCCCCCAAGCATCTCTGATACTGGAGCCACGTCGGAGCTCCCTGGTGCTACGGAGGTTCCTTTTATTGAGGTATGATATCTTTGATTATTAAGCTGGGGATTTGCCTGCCAACTCCCTTTGTGCATTGTTTCTCACGTGGCCAGGATTCACGGGCTTCTCGTCCTTTTTCTCTTTTGCAGATCCCAAACATGATTCACTTTGTCTACACCACTCTTTCTCGATGAGACAAGCGCATCCTCCAGGCTCAAGAAGAGGGTGAACAGGCGGTTAAGCAGTGTTGGAAGAGTGAGGGAGCCGTCCTGAAGTAGGAGAGTGAACAGCTGAGAGGTGAACTACAGGTGGCTGGTATAAGGTACAAGTTTTCAAAATATGATAATTAGGAGTAATTAAGTAAATATAATTGAATCGAGGTTAAATGATATGGGAGAATTATATTGAAAAGACCAAAGACTCGGAATTAGCAAAATTAAAAACCGACGTTGTAATCCTTGAAAAGTTTATCCGTAAATGAGATTCAAATTTTAAATTATAATAATTGCAACATATTAAGCTAATATAATCAAAATTTGGGTCCTAAGATGTGAAATATTGGGTTAGAAGGGGTAAAACGGGTCCCGGACGGCGTGTGCACAAAGTAGGCTCACTGCAGGCTTGATGTAGGCTTGTCCTACACCCGACTCACACCCGAGGTGTGACTTGGTGTAAAAAATAGAATTCCGTGCCCGAGGCATGCCCAAGGTGCACCTGGGATGCATTTGATAGAATTGTGCGCTTAATGCCTATCCGATGCTCACTTAAGCGTGAATTTTCGGATACTGCGGCACCTGAACAGCGCCCGACTGGCACTTGAGGTGCCAGTCTATGCATAAAAATGCACGAGGGTTTTTTTTGCGTCATTTTTCAATGATCCGAGAGAGAGGAGAGAGAGAGAACCCAAAGGAGAAGAGAGAGAAGGAGGAGATCTCGGCTTTTGGGTTCAATTCCAACTTAGAACTAGTTAGAGAAGTTGTAAGTTAGGTTGAGGCAAGTGCACTCATCCCCTTTTCTTTCTCTATTTGAACTGTTTATTCTATTATCTTCGAGTATTCTAATTTCGATATCCGTATAAGCTTATATTTTATATTACCGATGATTGAATATGCACATATGTTGATTTTATATCCAATTTCTTAGTTTTGATTAGTTTTTCGAACGTGGAACCCTAACTTGTATCCCATTTATTTTTATCCGAATTAATTATAATTTATGTATAATTTGGCTTTAGAAATTCATAATCCTAATTTTATTGACGTGGGTACTCCGTATATTTGGCAATTATGCAAATAGATTTTATATATGTTAATTTTATGTGTTCCAAAAATATTATCGGACGTGATTTGTAATATTTAACCACTTGTACATCATATATACTACCTTGTATATGCTCCGAAAATTTTGTTATATTCATTTGAAAAGGGAATTATTATCTAGAAGCTCTAAAGTTACATTTGGCTCACGGTGGTAAGAATTTCTATTTTTTTCATGCTTTATGATGATCATGCATATAATTCAAGTTATGTGAGGACTTAAACCCATAAGAATTATGTAAATTATGAGAAGTATAAGAAGGAAATTCTATGATATATTATATTTGATGAACCGTTCTCCCGGAGTGAGAACAATATTGTATGAATGAGTATGAAATTGCTTAAGAATAAGTAATTATAAAATTGGACCAAGGATTTGTATTTCAGATGATAGTATTCTCTAGCGCGCCTTAAGATATTACCGTGGAAGCATGAAGATTTCCTTTGGGCCACGGGGGATATGTGGTATATGTTTTATGGCCCCGTATATCAGGCTAAAGGTATACTACTCACCACGGGATGTTGAATTCCGTGGGTCTATGCTTTAGACTGTGTAGAAGTAAACACATTCCTTTCCTCGTTCTACTACACTGTTAGCTGGTAAGTCCTACTGGCTCTGGTCTACAAAGATAATGAAAAGTTCTATATATTTTAGAACATAAAAGATCAGAAATAAAATAAAAAAGATAAGGGTGTTTCGAAAAATGCATTTAAATCACGTTTCATGTTCATGCATTTATCTCATGCTTCCATATTTTTCCTTTGCTTTATTTTGGGTGTATTGCTTACTATCCTTATTATACTGTGCTTTAATGAGCATTTAGCTCACCCTTACTATCTTTTCTTCCCTTCAGATGAGTACGAGCTTATACCCGATGAGGCAGGGTAGAGGGTTAAAAGTCAGCTAGGCATGAAGACTTTAGAGGATCATCTTATGGACTTAGATTTTGTACCATATGGAGTACTTTATGTATTTCTGATGGACATGTACTTGTATGCGGACTATGGATAGATAGTTTAGTTACCATCGTGTATGTGATGGATATATATGCTTCCGCAGGTTGTTTATGGTTCGTATACAGGTACTTAGTGGCATCTCACTGTTCGATATTGTGTTCGAAAACATGATATTGGAGCCACGAATATATTGTGGTTGTATGGATCTTGTGTTGTGATTATTTTGTTGGAAATTTGTCTACTGTATAGGTTGTGTATAGATTTGTATTATTTTGATAGCCAAAACTCTATTGGATTTCGGTCAGAAATGACGTCCGTCACAGCTGAGGATCTTATTGTCAACTTGCAGGGCTGGTGTGCCTGAGCTGATGCTGGCTTGTGAGTTTGGCTCTCTCAGGAGGAGATGGCTTGGGTGTTGGACGCAAGGTTCCGGGATGACATATGCCTTTGTCAGCATATAGTCTCCGTCGCAGTACCGGGTGTCTCTGTGGGGATCCTCGATCTTCGTAACAACAGAATCAAAGATAGCTTGTGCTTGATCAACTTCTCGGAGGGGACAGGGTCTTCAAGCTCATAGGGCTGCTGCATTTTGCTCACTTTTTCTGTACATAGCTTTTTGAGAGGAACTTTGTAATCTCCGGTTTGAAGGAAGAATGCTTTCTTTTCACTTTGCTTTCTTGTTCTCTCTCTCTCTCTTTCTTTTATGATATGGATCTTCTCATTGCATTGGCTAAGTTGTTTTGCTATCGTCACCAAGGCTCGCTTTAGAAGCCTCTTGTGCTGTGCTTGTCCTTCGGTTGAGGATATTATCGCATCTGTCCAATGAATTAGACATTGTTGCACGCCCAGCAGAGTCTCTTGAGGGCCAGCTGGTTTTTGGGGCCACAGTAGCCAAACTTTGGGTCTTAGGCCATTGCGTGCACAACACTATCTCGGTGCTCGACCCTGCTAAGGGCGTCATCGCTTTCGTGCACATGGTCCTAGTCCACCGATCATCATTGACTGAGGGTGCTCTCTTCTTCTGAGAAGGTCGCTGCATGCTTGCCGTTAAGGTCCCCTAAGGTTTTGATTGCCATTTTGCTGGGAGCTTTCGAAGCCCCATGGCTTGCTAGATCGACCACAGCAGGCGCGGTCTGCTACAGCATTTCAACAATTCACAACCGGATTTTTCTTTCGATACGCATGCTTATACATTCAATAGGTCTAGTATTAATTATTATCACATTGATTTCTTCGTATTTATTATATTTTTAGACCCGAAACCTCACAACTCTCCCCCACTTATAAAAATTTTATCCCGAAATTTAACAAATCCAAAGCTTGAATAAGCTACATACCTCAGAATAGATGGGGATACTTTTCCTGGATCCTGTCCTCTCTTTCCCATGTCGCCTCATCGCAGGAGTGCTTCCTCCATAAAACTTTCACGAGAGAAATCGTCTTGGAGAGCAAAATTTGGTCCTTTCGGTCTAAAATTTCCACCGGTTCCTCTACATAAGCTAAATCCTCATCGATAGCCGAAGGACTATAATCAATCACATGAGATAGATCATACACGTACTTTCTTAACATGGAACCATGGAAGACATTATGCACCTCGGCCAAACTCGTTGGCAAAGCTAGACGGTACACCGCCTCGCCAACTCGCTCAAGAAACTCAACGCCCTAATGAAACACTCTTTTAGCTTCCCTTTTATGCGAAATCTGGAAATCCCCTTCCACGGCAAGACCTTAAGGAAGGCGAAATCTCCAACCTCGAATCTGAGCTCGGAGTTCCTTTGATCAGCATAACTTTTCCGTTAGCTCTAGGCGACTTTTAACTTTTTCACAACCACTGCTATCTTTTTCGACGTCTCCCGAATAACATTCGGGCCCAATAACCAACTATCCCCGGTCTCCTCCCAATGAATGGGAGATTGACACTTCCTACCATAAAGTGCCTCGAAGAGAGCCATTCTGATACTCGCTTGGAAACTGTTGTTATAAACTAACTCGGCTAGTGCTAGAAAATCATCCCAATTCCCATGGAACTCCAATACCAATGCCCGAAGCATATCCTCTAGTATCTGGATCGTCCGCTCAGACTGGCCATCTGTCTGAGGGTGATACGCCGTACTGAACTTCATGTTCATCCCTAATTCCCAATGCAAGCTCTCCCAAAATTTAGAGACGAACCGTGGATCATGATCGGACAAAATCGATGCCGGCACGCCATGCAATCTCACGATCTTGTTGATGTACAACTGTGCCAGATGATCGCGAGAGTACGTAGTTTGAATGGTTATAAAATGAGCAGATTTCATGAGCCGGTCAACAATGACCCAAATCGCATCATGATTCCTTGGAGTCCTAGGCAATCCTGACATGAAGTCCATCGAAATGTCCTCCCACTTTCAGCTGGGGATGGATAGGGGCTGTAATAATCCAGAAGGCTTTCTCCTCTTAGCCTTCAACTGCTGACAGGCGAAACATCGATTAAAGAAGGCCACGATCTCTCTCAGCATGTTTCTCTACCAAAATATTTTCCTCAAATCCTGATACATCTTGTTTATACTGGGGTGAATTGTGTACCGAGTCCTGTGAGCCTCCTTCATTATTTCTTCTTTCAGTTCCTTAACATTCGGTACACATAGTCGCTCTTGAAATCTCAAAACTCCATCGGCACGCACACTAAAATCAACTCGAGAGTCTCTGCTGAGATCTCCTACAATAGCCATCAGAAAGGGGTCACGCACCTACCATTCCTTGATCCTCAGAAGGATCTCGGGCTGAACCTACAGAAAGGATAACATCATCCGGTTACCCTTAGCATAGCACTGGATATGGTAAGACTTCAATCAGTCTAGCAACTTCATCTGCTTAATCTGCATGGTCGCCACCAAATAGGTTCGGCGACTCAAGGCATCCGCGACCACATTCGCTTTCCCCTGTCGATACTGGATCTCACAATCGTAGTCCTTTAGAAACTCAATCCATCGCCGCTGCCTCATATTTAGCTTATTTTGTGAGAACAAATACTTGAGGCTTTTATGGTCGGAGTACACCAGGAATTTCTCACCATAAAGGTAGTGTCTCCAAATTTTCAAAGCAAAAACCACCACAGCCAACTCTAAGTCATGGGTTGGATAGTTTTTTCATGAATCTTCAACTGTTGAGACCCATAAGCCACTACTTTTCCCCTTGCATAAGAACACATCCGAGTCCCACTTTAGACGCATCGTAATACACCTCGAACCCACCGAAATTATCAGGAAGAGTTAGAATCGGGGCAATTGTCAACCGATCCTTTAGCTCTTGGAAACTTTTGTTACACTTCTTGGTCCAGGTGAAACTTGCCTCCTTCTTTGTCAGATGAGTGAGGGGCAAGGCTATCCGAGAAAAATTCTCCACAAAACGACGATAATAGCTAGCCATCCCCAAAAAGCTTCAAACTTCAGACACGGTCGTTGGCCGACTCCAATTGACCACCGTTTCAATTTTCTGTGGGTCCACTGAGATGCCTCCATGAGAAATTATATGGCCTAAGAACACCACCCTGTTAAGCCAAAATTCACACTTCTTCAACTTCACGAACAACTGATGTTCCCGAAGAATCTGTAGCATAATTCTCAAGTGCCCTTCATGCTCGGCGCGATCTTTAGAGTAAATCAGAATATCATCAATGAAAACCACAGCAAACTTATCCAAGAATGGCTGGAAGACCCGGTTCATCAGGTCCATAAACACGGCTGGAGCATTAGTCAACTCGAACAGCATCACCAAAAATTCATAGTGACCATACCTCGTTCGGAAAGCCGTCTTTGTAATATCCTCCTGCTTAATACGAAGCTGATGATATCCCGACTGAAGATCAATCTTGGAATACACTAAGGATCCTTACAACTGGTCGAAGAGGTCATCGATCCACGGTAGAGGATACTTGTTCTTGATTGTGATTTTATTCAACTCACGGTAGTCTATACATAACCTCAAGGCTCCATCCTTCTTTTTGATGAATAGGACAAGAGTGCCCCACGGTGATACACTGGGTCTAATGAAACCTGTATCAAGCAAGTCCTGCAATTGCTGTTTCAACTCCTTTAACTCAACAGGAGCTATACGGTAGGGGGCTTTCGATATGGGTGCCGATCCCGGCATAAGATCAATCCCAAATTCAATCTCACGATGTGGTGGCAAGGCAGACAACTTGTTGAGAAACACGTCCTCGAATTCACACACCACCAAAATATCCTTTACAGATAAATCCAGACTTTCCACCACACTAACATAAGCCAAAAAGGCCTCACACCCGCTATCCAATAAATGGAGAACCTGTAGAGCTGAAATGAAACTAGACGGCTCCACCCACCGAACTCCTTGAATATAGAAGGGTTCGCAATCCGAGATAGCAAAGTCCACCCTTTTGTGAGAACAATCAATAGCGGCGTGATACTTAGACAATTCATACCCAAGATAACATCAAAATCATGCATATTTAGAAGAATCAAATCAATGGCCAAAAGAAGTCCCTTCACCTCCACAATACACTATGGATGGGACACATCGGTCACAATAGAAGACCCTGTGGGCGTGGATACAACCAAAGAAAAGTCAAGGGTCACAGGGGAGGGTGTAATACAACAAGCCAGCCAAGGTAAAATTAAGGAGTGCGTGGACCCAGAGTCAAAAAGTACTGAGCAAGAAATATCACAAGCTGGAAGTATACCTTCTACCACCTCATCTAATGCTTTGGCCTCGCTAGCGGTCACCGCAAAAGCTTTACCCTGTACCGCTGGCTTCAGAGCCCTAAACCTCGATGCCTGAGGGCACTCCCTTGCTCTATGCCCCACTTGGCCACAAGTGAAGCAAGTACCCGTCAGCCTGGGACACAGTCTACCCTCATGCATTCTTCCACAGTGCTGACATGAACCCACTAAGGCTTAAGAAGACGATGAAATCTGGTCACTCCTCTGACCACTCTGTCCAGAAACCAGCTGTCTTGACTTTTTGTATGGTCTCCCCGAACTAGTCTCGGTGCTGGCATTTGTCCCACTATTACTAGCCGACCTCTTTCTGAAAAATTCTTCCTTTGCAAGATCTTACTCATAAATCAAAGCCTGATTCAGTACATCAGCATAGGTGGCCAATTTAAGGGTTGCTAGCTACTTGCGAATGTTATCCTATAAGCCCATTAAGAACTTCCTAATCCTCATTTCTTCATCTTCGACCATATAGGGGGAAAACTTTAACAATTCTGAAAACTTGGCATCGTACTCCGCCATTGTTCCGTTCCCTTGCCTTAGCTTGGGAAACTCCTCCTCTTTCTAAACACTGAGGCTAGATGGAAAGTACTTCTCTAGAAACGCATCCTCAAACATCTTCTAGGTAATCTCAGCCTCCCTTTTCCTCATCTGCCACCAATGGTGAGCCTCACCCTCCAGCCGGTAAGACGTGAATAGCACCCGATTCTCTGCTGGGCATCAGATCATGGAAAATACCCTCTTAAGGCTATCCAACCACGAATCTGTCTTAAGGAGGTCAGGCTCTCCCATAAATGCCTGCACTCACTCCTGAATGAAGCAATCATAAGCAGATGACTCTGGCTTAGCAGTAGCCTGAACAGGAGCCGAAATAGGAATAGGGCCTAGATTTTGCTGCTCCATATTCTCAATGATGTTCGTGAAATGTCCCAACAAATTCAAATACTCAACCTCTCGATCTCGGGGCAGCTCATCCCTTTGAGAGTCTTGACGTCTAGACGGCATCGTCAACTTTAGAAGTCACAACTGAAAAGGAAACAACAAAGGTTGAGCCAAAGGTTTAATCGTCCCAACGACATTACCAGATACGATAATACTCATGCAATTAAAGAGAACATTCGATATGAGGGTGTTTAATTATTCTAACTTTTTCACGTTCACTCATTCGGCCTCAACCCACACTATCTTAAGCTTCCGAATAAATTCAAATTCATTCTAAGGCATCCCTTCTCTGATACCAACTGTGATGGTGTAAGGACCAAATCTTTCGGGGCAAAAGGGGTAATAGTAATCCGGTCATCAACTGTTGACCGGAGAACTCAGAAGGAGATTTATCCGGTTAACAGGAATTGACCGGAAGGAAGGAAAGAGGAAAGTAATCCGGTCAACGCCAGTTTGATCGGAAAATGTTGAAGGTAACATAATCCGGTCAACATCCATTGACCGGATTGTGTAATCAAGAGCAACGAAATCCGGTCAACGCCAGTTGACCAGGAGCGCGAAATTTTGGTCAATGACGGTTGACCGAAAATAAAGGATGGACGTTTAAAAGTGAATCAAGGTAAGACAAAAGTCGAAAGTTGACTAAACAATAAAAAAGCCCCTACGAAAAGTAAAGTCAGAATAACCACGCCTGTAACGCCAGTACAGTAAGGAAGCCGTTACGAAATGTAAAGTCAGAACAACCATGCCTGCAACTCCAGTACAAAAAGGAAGCCCTTACAAAAAGTAAAGTTAGAATGGCCATGCCTGAGTAGTAACCTACTCTTGACCATCCTGATGGCCCTATAGAAAAGAAGTACAAGCAGTTGATCTGCCTTAAGTACTACCACCAACCCCAATGCCTACAAATAATGACCCTCCCCATGAGTTAGGATAGGAAGCCAAGCAAACGACCAGGTGAAGGCGTTAAGAACTTCGAGCTAGAACCAAGTGAAAGGTTCATAGACTCAATCCAGGCAAGAGTAGTCACTGTTTTAAGTTCATGTTTTTAATGCAAGTATATTATGCTTGTTTATCTAACTAATGATGTTCTGATATTCGAATGCGTGAAGTTTGATTACTGCATGATTTAAATGACGACCAGTTATTTGTTTATGAAAAAGTACTGGTTATCTCATGATGTTTGGACGTTTTACTTAAATGCATGAAGTTTGGCCATATTTTAAGATGTTCGGTTATTGCATGTGAAAAAATGGACCTCCGACTTTTATTAGGAAGAACTTCGGCTTTTGAACTCCGGCTTTTAAGGAAAAAGAACTCTGACTTTTGAACTTCGGCTTTTGTTGAAAAAGAACTCTAGCTTTTAAACTTCAGCTTTTGTTGAAAAGAACTCCGGCTTCTGAGCTCCGGCTTTTGAACTTCGGCTTTTGTTGAAAAGAGAACTCTGGCTTTTAAACTTCGACTTTTGTTGAAAAAGAACTCCGGCTTTTGAGC
>JAODPA010140302.1:0-15913 GCA_025585075.1 Nepenthes mirabilis | reverse complement strand
AAAGGCCGGAGCCGCTCTTTTGAGAACGGTCCGTCCACTCTGCCCGTACCAAGGAGATTGAAAAAATGGTCGATGAAGAGGTGCTGAACTTCCTCCAAGCAACTCGAGACAGATCCATCATCCTTAGTAAGGGCAAAATGAGGTTCATGTTACGGTTACCAGCAATTGAATGGAAAAAATATTTTGTACACTGGTCACCGTTCCTGAGCCAACGAATTTTCGCTTTTTGTTGGTAGAAATCAAGCTCATTTCTGATCGCACATCGATAATCAGATAAAAGGCGTTCCTCCTCAGAAGCCTCAGGGGGGGAACAACATACGGGGCAATCCTTTGAAACTTCTCAAGGGCCTCTCTCGAACGAGCGATGGCCTCACCAACATTCCCAAGGCTACGATTAAGCTCTTTAATTTTCAGCTTGACAAGCCTCAATTTAGACACCACCCAATACATAGGAACACCCTGAATCGGAATGGACCAGCAGTTCCGGATAGCAGGAATGAACCCAGGATGACATGTGAGGAAATTGTTAAACCGGAAGCATCCAGCTTTGGAGGGCCTCATGGAAGTGGGGAGTAAGAAACAGGGAGAGTGGTCCGAGAGGCGAGGGGGGTGGAAGGAGGCTTTGTAATGGAGCTCCGCCAGCCAGGGGCCATTCACCACCACTCGGTCAAGTTTACAGAAGATGCGGGATCTAGGGTCCCTACCATCATTCCAGGTGAAAAAAGAGCCATCAAAACTCAGATCATGGAGATCACAATCGTTGAGGCAATTGTCAAGGTCCCTAGCACTGTTGCTGTGCCAGCTACCCCCAAGATTTTCAGCAGGCACTCTAATAGCATTAAAATCACCCATAACAACCCAAGGAACTCCTGAAGCCAGGCTATGGATGGAACGGAGATCATCCCAAAGAGTCCTCCTAATAATTTCAAAGTTAGCAGCATAAATAAATGTGATGAGAAAGGATAAATTAATGCTTCTAGAAAAAACACTACAATGCATGAATTGATCAGATTTGGAAATGATGTCTAATGCAACATAGGAATCATCCCATCCAATCCAAATTCGACCAGAAGGGCTTTCCGAATAATTCATCGCCCACTTCCAAGAAGGCATCAACTTATTAGAGATATGAGATGCCTTATTTTCTCTGACCCTAGTCTCCACAAGGCCAAAGATAGAGCAACGTGAGGACCGAATAGCGTTCTTGACTTCATGGGCTTTGATTGGCCCATTAAGTCCACGAATATTCCAAACAGCGACATTAACCATGGGGTTTGGATGTAGGGGAGTGTCTTCTCTTAGGCCCCTTGGGTTGTTTTAAAATTGATTTAGGTTGGAAACTAACTCCGGTCTTCTCAACAGGAGGCAGCGGGGCAGACCCTTTAAGGGCCCTAGTGTCAGCCTGCTGACAAGGAACAGTATTGGCAGGAATAGGCGGACCAGAAGAACCAAAGTGTTGAGGATCAACAGCAGGATTAGGATTTGTTGGAGGGGGAAGATCCAGGCCACCACTGCTGCCAGGGAGCCCAAAAGACGGAGGCGCATGGTCCTCCATGGAGGGAGTTGGGAACGTAGACGCATGGTTCACCAAGTTCGGATTGGGAGTAGGAGCACGCCCGATAATCTGGACTACCTCAGAAACCGGAGTAGATCTTGGCACTTCGGATGGGTAGCATCATCGCACTCCAGATGGGTGGCATCCTCCAGATTTTGCAGGGTAGCAAAGGAGTTAGGAGAAGATACTGGATCAGCAGAAGAGCTTGTGGAGGCAACCACGCCAGCTTTCTCCACAGGGGCTCCCCTACTCTAGGACTTACCCGCATGTCCAGAACGCATACTTCGTCCCTGAGGTTTGGGCTTAGGGGCGGAATTCCTAGGACTAGAGGGTGGAGCACCCTTACCAGGTTTCCAAGGGTAGCCCACAGAAACTTCAACACTTAGCGAATCTCCACGCTGTTCACTAAGGTGAACCCTGATGCAATCAGGCAGATGGGAAGCAGCAGTAATTTCCACACAGATACGGGCTTCCCTTAAGCGATCACCTTTAGCAGTAGAGGAATCCATCAGGAGAGGCTTCCCAATAGCACTTGCTATCCAGCTAAGGCCAAGAGGGGTCCAGTACTGGACCGGCACACCTTTCAGGTGAATCCAAATGGGGAAACATTTATGCTCATCTTTAGAGAGAGCCATTTGAGGGGACCATTTCTTCAGGAAGAAAGGTCGCCCCGCAAAAGTCCAAGGACCATGATTTAAGCAATCCTGCATCGAGGATTCACTATCAAATCTAAACAGGAAAAAACCATTTTCCAGTTCAGCAACACGGGCAATACCAAACTTCGCCCAGATCTTTCTAGCAATATGATTAACAACATGAAAGTTTAGAGGAGCATCATAGAAATACCCCACAAGGGTGTCTTTCCAAGTGGCTTCACCCTGTTGGGTAACCTCAGCAGGGGGAAAGAGCTCCATAACAGATCCCGAATAGGAAGGGGGGAAGAATTTGAGGGGTGCACCTGAGTCCAAGGGAGCTTTATTGACGATGGAAGCCCACGAAGGCGCAATAGAAGAGTCCAGAGACGCAGAGGAAGCACCAGCAGCAGGAGCAACACCATCTCCAGAAGAGCACGAGGAGCCCCCAAGGCCACCACCGATCAGATCCCCCAAAGCACCAGGAAGGCCATCCGGTTTCAAATACGCACCCGCACACAACGAAGGAGAGGAGGGCGCCGAAATGGAAACCGATACAGCACGCGACTCCACCAGGGGACAACCGCCTCCCAAAATGCTGGGGCTACTGGCAGATACGTAGCAACTAGCATCTCCAGAACCAGAACCCGCAGCAGAGGCAGGGGAAGCCCTAGCAGGTAAAGGAGGGAAGGCCAGAGAAGGAGAAGAAAGGAGAGGAGGAGGGGAGGGGAGAAGAGAGAAGAAGGAGAGGAGGGATAGGCGCAGAGAGGAGGAAATGAGGATGAAGGAGGGGCTAGTGGAGGAGAACCGGAGAACGGACGGTGGGCCGGCGCCATGGGCGCCGGAGGAGAGATTGGAAGGCGGGACAGGGCAAGAGGCAGTGAATTTGAAAATCGCCCCTTGTCAGAGCAACGTTGTCAGAACTGGCACTGAAAACAGAGAACGAGACCTCCAGGAGGCTAGAGGAAAACAGCATCCCACTGAAAAGAAGCTGTTGCAAAGCAGTAAAAGCAACAAACTGGCAGAAATCACCAAACCACAGCAATCCAAAGGACTACTATTCAAATTTCATTGGATTTTGCCAAATGAAAAAAGCAGAGTAGCTCGCACATGTGAGAGTCAAGAAATGGCACAGCCAGCTGACATCAGGCAGCAGCCCTCCGAGACCCCTGCACTCCGAAAACGAGACTCCAAGCCACAGCAGAAAATAGTAGAAGGAAGGACCTTACCGCACCCGAAGGGAGACAAACAACCAATCAGATCTTCGGCCAGTTCTTCCGTACCCCGCCATTAAGTTCAAATCCAGAGCAGTACAGCATCCCCAAACCGACCACCAGGAGCAAAACTCAGGAGGAAAAACATCAGAGCGGCAGCAAAGACAATCGAGAGTGCCGGAACCTTCGAGAAGCTCAAAAGCCAACCAACATTACAATCAGCTCGCGAGCGATTAACTCAGAACACCAGAATCCCATCCAGATCTAAAAGCAGGTCTAGAAGAGAACCGGGAAGAAACCGGTGGGGCCAGCCAGGAGACCGGCCGGCAACTACACCACCCGCCCAGAGAAGGCAAATCCCTAAGGCAACTCAGCGAAGAGAAGAGGGCCTCGCTACGGGAGAAAAAGAAGAGGAGGAGAGACGGGAGACGGCCGGGCTAGGCACCAGGAGACCGGCCGAGGCCGACTCCAGCGCCGCCCGGCCAGGTGAGAGGCGTCGCTAAAGGCACGACCAAAATCTAGTTCAAAATTTGAAATCGAGGGTTGAAGACGAAAAGAGAAGCCCCAAACAAAGCACATGCTCCCAATCACACAACATGTCCATAGACAGAACCGGTAGATTACAGGAGACTGGAACCGGCCAACTTCCTGAGCTGCAACAAACAGCAAGCTAGTCGAAACTTTTGCATCGAAACCAGAATAGGGACAAAACGTTCCAGCAGCCACAACAGCTTGAGGCATGGAAGCCCAGCCCTAATCTGAGGAGGCGAGAGACCCACCGAAAGTCAAATTTTAAATTTAAAATTTGAGAACCCAAAGAGAAGCCAAAACTTCTCTCTGGAACATCCGCTCCTGATGGGTGAAGGACTTCTACAAAAAATCCCAAGACGAAGAAAGGGGGCAACTTGCAGGAACCGACAGCCCAATCAGAAGGCGGCACACAGAAGGATCTCACTGCAACTGAAGGGACTCTAGCAACCAATCAGATTTTCGGCCAGCTCTTTAGTCCCTTGCCTAATAGTTCCAATCCAGAGCTGTACGGCATCCCCCAACTCGTCCAACTGGAGTGAACACATAGGAAGAGGATCATCAGTGCTACCGCAAGATCCTTGGATGATTTCCTGTTACTGAGATCTGCTGCATACACATTGCTCTCCATTTGTTTGCTGAGCTGGTCTCTGCTTTTGCTAATGCATGCTGGAGTACTCCTGCATACACATTGCTACTCCATTTGTATGCAGTGCTGGTCTCTGCTTCTGCTGGTGCATGCTGCTGGTCTACTATGGTATTTGGGATGCATGGAAGATGGTGAGTCTGGCAGCTGGGACTCCAATGTGGATGCTGATTTCATTGTTGCAGTTGGTATTCTTTGTGAAGACTAACGATGGATGTGGATACAGATGTTGTTGCATCCTGTAGAATGTAGCTCATTGCTGGTGCAGTTTACTTGCGGATATCCTGATGTTGTCCAGCTGATGGCGACTTTGAATTTTGACCCTTTGCTTCAGGGAGCCACCTTCTGATGACGGAGCCATTTGATGAGCATGGCCCATGTTTTTGGATAATCTCATGAAGCTGGGAAGGCTCTCGGCTGGTTTGGAGCTTCATTTTGGATTGATGCTGAAACGGTTGTGGTTGGATGTGTATTACATGTGCCCACTTCTTTGGCAGAGTCTCTCACTTTGCTCTTGATGTGCGCTGCTGTGTAGTGATGGTAGCTTCAGAAGGCTGTTTACATAGAAATTCCACCTGCTGTTGCTGAAGGACGTTGCTCTTGATGCCAACGCTACTTTGACTTTGCTGTGGCGGCTCCCTGCTGTCCATACTGCCCTGCTGCAGATTTTAGCATGCTGGTTCCAGTGTTGAAATTACTGGTTGCTGTATCATCTTCTGTTGCTGTTGAAGATGGGCGCAAGGTGCTGCTGAAAAGGCTCATGGTTGGCTTGAAGATCCCTTTGGCAGAAATCATGAAGCTGGTGGAGTCCTGCTGTTGCCAGTTTCAGTAGCTGATGTTGGAATGGTGCAGAATCCGGTTGCTGCGATGAGGCAGCTGTTGTCGGTTTTTCTGCTTTTTCATCCTCTCCTCCTATGCGGTTTGCATGGAATTTAAATGTTGGAGGCAGCTTTCTGATATTGTGAGCTGATGCTGAAACAGTACCTCTTGTTGCAAATGTTTGGTATTGCCTTGGAATGCAGTGATGAGTTTGCGAAGCTGTCTTCTGCTGCTGCTGATGCTTGCTGAAGATATTCCTTACTGATGTATTCAGTTGCTGTTGGCTTTGCTTGTCCTGGAAGAGGATGCTTGATATCCTGGATCCATTTTGATGTCTTGGATCGGCGGGCATGGCAATGTTGCTGTAATCTCCATTGCTGTATGGATTTTGAACCTGGATTGGTGACTTGTAATATTTTTCAATTTCTATAGTTTCTGTAGAATGTTAGCCTCCTAGAGGTTTGTTATGTACCTCCGGATGTACTTGTTGCTCGGGGTATGCCCCAGCGGGTTATATTTTATTCCCAAGTCCAATTACTTGGTGATAAAACATCGATTTTGTAAATTTTTTCTCCCATTAATCCAAAATTCTTACTTACCAAAAAAAAGGAAGAGGATCATCAAAGTCGGCAGCAAAGACATATGACTGCGCCAGAACCTTCGAGCAGCACATGAGCCGACAAATGCTACAGACAGCATCGAAATTGAAGAAGCTTGAAGCCCAAAATCCCAGCCACACCTTAGCGCACACAAAGGGGTGAACCGAGAAGAAGAAAGAATCGGTCCAGAGAGAGCTATCGAGCCTCAGAGAAAGAATTTGCCGATGACGACAATCTGATACAGCGGATAGGATCAGTCACAGCCACAATGGAAGTCGTAGAGGACACCGACTAAGCCAGATCTGATGTCTGGAAAGGAAGAGAGCTGGAGATGAAAAACGGGAGGCAACCGGGCGGAGCAACCAAGAGACCGGTCGTGGCCGGCTCCGGCGTCGCCTGGTCAGAGGAGGAGCGCCGCTGAAAAACGAGTTCAAATTTCAAATTGAAATTTGAAAAAGAAGAGATAAGCGAGAGCTTCTCTCTCTAACCCGTTTCTCACAACTCAGAGATTCAGCTGTGTTAAGGGTAGGCTTTTTATAGTGACTAACCCCACCGCATCACGGCCCCATAACCCAGAAATCCCGAAGGATTTTTTGGGAGGCTCAGTACCACTTTATGCCTCTGCGGGGTATCGAACCTGAGTGGGGGAGGCGCACTTCCGTGCATTTAACCACTCCGCTAACTCCCGCGTCGGCCAGCGAGCAGTACAATAGCAATAGCTTCGGATAGCTGCTCCCGAATTCAAGGAACGCAGCACAAACCAGAAGCACTAAAGCCGTAGCTTACGTAAGGAACCCTGAGATAGGGCACTCGGCCTCAGCAGCCAGAGCATAGAAGCCCAGGCAAATTCGGAGGCGAGAAACCCTAATCAATCGAGGGACGAAGGAGAAGAGAGACAATAACCTGAGAAGAGTCCCAGACATAAGTAAAACTCCCAACGAAAATGGTCTCATCAGATGCGATCTAGGCTCCAGGCCGAATAAGCTTCGTCAGGGAATCTGAATCAGCAGAAAACGAGCACACAACCATATACGAAGCCTCAAGGGACGCCGGCAAAGCCAGATTTGAGGTCCGGATAGGAAGAGGGCGGGAGTAGGAAAGCGGAAAACAGCCGGGCGGACCGACCAGGAGACCGGCCGAGGCCGGCTCCGGCGCCGCCCAGCCAGAGGAGGAGCATCGCAGGAGGACGCGGGAAAATTTCAAAAAGGAAATTTGAAACGTAGAGAGAAGCGAGAGCTTCTCTCTCTAAATCGCTGAGTCTCAAGCCCCAATCACAACAACAAAATCAGGACAGCCCGCCACAATCCATCATTGCAGAACCAAAGGCTGAGTTCAGCAGAGTATGTACATAGGCAACAGCCGGATCAACCAGACCAGCACCTCATACCCATAGCCGACCCTTATTCCCGTCGGATCCGGTTCTCAGAACTGTCCGCGGCGGCACTGAGCCCTCTGAGGGTTTGGTGATGTCTCCCGGTTCGAAGCCCTGCGTCCTCTCTCTTCCTTTCTCCTCTGCTTTCTTCCTTTGAGGTTCCGATGCTCTCGCTGGATCGCATCACTGTCTTCTCTATTTGCACTTGTTTGCTGCGTCGGCTGTGGATGTTCCAGATAGGAGCTCTGGCTACTCTCTGGGCTTCCTTTCAGTTACCATGCTTCAAATTTAACTTTTCCGTTTCAAATTTCATTTTGAAACTTGATTGTTAGGGTTTCTCGCATCTGGCTTTAGCTTGGCTTCCATGCCATGGTTACTGCCTGTTGAGCTTCCCTGGTTGTGGTTTCCTTGAGGATGTTATAGTCCTTGGACTGAGTTGCCATTCTCTGCGTTATTCAGATGGATTTGTTACGAAAGTTGCTGTCTGTAGCTCATATCAGCTCTCGCGTTGCAAATTGGCTCTACTGCAGATGAAGGTCCTGTGCGCATGGCTCTGACGCTCTCAGTCTTTGTGTTTCCCTCCTGCTGGACGGGTTGGAGGTCCCCTGTTCTGGGTTGGGACAATGCTATGGCTGTGTTGCTGAAGAATTGGGCGTGGCCTGGATTGGATGTAGGAATCCCTTTCGATGCGATGGAGCAGCATATCTGCTCGACGGTGCTTTTGTTCTTTCCAGCTGTGTGACTCCTTTGTCTGGCAATATGTTGAATATGGTGATTTGGCCTGTTGCCAATATGTGGATGCCTCCTTTTGGATGCCTTGTGTTTGGTCATGTCCATTGGTTCAGGGCGAGTTGCTCTTGTTTTCGAAAATGGTTGCCTGTAGCTGCATTCGGCCTTGGATGGAATTGGCTTGAACTGCGCAGTTGGCTTCTTCTTCGTAATGATTTGGTGAGACTCCTGTGGTTGAGGTTCTTGGCGGTGGGGAGCTTTTGCCCGGTCTTGGTTGGGCATTCCGGTTCTTTCTCTCACAAGATCCCGAAATGGATCGCCAGTTGACTTGGACGAAGTGCCTCTTTAAGACCTTAGTGGACGTCGCTTTAAGGCCGGACTGGTCTTGCGTCTCAGAAGGCTGGATTCGTTTCTTTTCTTTCATTTTGGCCGGTTTCGTTTGTTGAAGGAGCCAGTTTGGAGATGCCGGTTTTGAAGTGAGGCCAGTTGGCTTTGATGACCTGGCATGACATTAGCCAATTTGGAATTTCGGTTGCTGATCTGGTCTTGTGGCCGTTTTGGCTCTGAGGCTGGTTTGGCTATGCTGACGTGGCATAATAAGTGCCGATTTGGAATTGCTGCCGGTTTGGTTTGCTGTCATGGCCTGTCCTAGTGCCGAATTCGTTTGCCGCTTGGACATCTACTGGATTGGATTGCATCCGATGCTGAATGCCGATCTCAATTTGCATTCATTAGGTTGTGTTGGTTTGCTGACTAATGCCACTTCGTTTGCTCCTTGGCTGGTCGAAGTGCTGGTTGCTGATTTTGGCTCTCAGTGGCTGGGTGAGGATGATGTTGTATGGACTGTTGTCGGGTCAGGACTCTGATTTCATTTTGGCTGTTTCCCTTTTGCTGGACTTTGCTGCCGAGCTGGTTTCTGCTTCAGTTGGAGTTGTTGTGCTGGCTACCGCCATTCACAGGTTCTACTTGATGCTGTTATCAGGTTTTGCTGTTGACTGTGGGTGCTAGTGACTCGGATGTTCGAAAGCTGGTGGGTCAGGCTGTTGGGTCTGCTGCTGTAGGTTTTTTGAACTTTTCTTTGCTGCCGCTGAGGTACTTCAACAGCTGGAAGTCTCGGGATTCAGGGGGTTGGAAAGTGGCATCTCCCCTCTGGATTGTGATGTAATATTTTTCAATTTCTATAGGTTCTGTAGATCGTTGGCCTCCTAGAGGTTTGGTTTGTACCTTTGGATGTACTATTGCTCGGGGTATGCCCCAGCGGGTTATGTTTTATCCCCAAGTCAAAATACTTGGCGATAAAACATCGTTTTTATAATTTTTTTCTCCCATTAATCCAAAATACTTGCTTACCAAAAAAAAAAAAAACCTCATGCAACTAACACTGCCTTCAACTCCAAGGGCTAAGCCACATCATCTTCAGCAAGAACAAATTTGGCAATCCAGCTTCAGCAGCCAATAGCAGGAAAGGGCAGAATTTAGCCCAATATGCTGTACTCAGAAGCAGCCACAGCAGTTGACAACCAATCTAATCTCCCCATGGGGGCGACAAATGGTAGGATCTTCATCGCAGCAAAGGGTCACTAGCAACCGTAACAAGTCCACTGACAGCTCCTCAGACCACTGTCAGAAGGCCCCAAGCCAGCATTAGACGGGTAACCCCCAATCCATCCAAAGGGGAGGAAGCACATTGGCTAAGGATCCTCAAAGCCATCAACGCCGGACAGATTACAGTGCCAGAACCAGAAAGGTAGCTTCAAAAAAATTCAACGAACTTCAAATAAGTGCAATCTGCCAAATCGATGCAGCATCAATACTCGCAAACATAAGAGGCGAGAGAGGCACAACAAGCTGACTTCAGACAGCAGCCCTGTGAGAACTCAGCAAACCGACTCTCAAAGCGACATCCCAATCCGAAGCCCGCAAAACAGAAGGATCTCACCACAACAGGAGGGACAGTAGCAACCAGCCAGATCCTCGGCCAGCTCTTCAGTACCCTTGCCTAATGGAACCAATCCAGAGCTGCACGGGGTCCCCCAACCCATACAACAGGAGTGAACTCACAAGTAGTGGAACATCAGAGCCGGCAGCAGAGACATTCGACTGCGCAGGTCCATCGAGCAGCACGAGAGCCAACAATTGCTACAGACAACAGCAAAATTGAAAAGGCAAGAAGCACTGAAATCCCAGCCATACCTTAGCGCACAGCCAAGGGGAGAACCGAGAAGAGGGAAGAGATAGTCCAGAGCGAGCTATCGAGCCTCAGAGGAGTCGTTCGTAACGGGCAGAGGTGGGGGCTTCGGACCGAGTTCATAGCCATTGACGAAGCTTCAGAGTGCGCCGACGAAACCAGGTCTAGGATCCGGGAAGGAAGAAAGCAGGAGGCGGAAGACGGGATGCAACCGGGCGAAGCAATCGGAGACCGGCCGTGGCCAGCTCCGGCGCCGCCCAGCTAGAGGAGAAGCGCCGCTGAAAACGCGTTCGAGGAGCGCCAAAACTGTGTTAAGGGTAAACTTTTTAACGTGACTGGCCTCACCGCATTGCGGCCCCATAACCCAGAAACCCCGAAGGATTTTTTAGGAGGCACAGTACCACGGATGCTTCAGCAGAGAATCAAACCCAGGTGGAGAGGGAAGGCGTAAGCGTTATTCACCACCAGGCCGAACTCCGCTTCGGCATTCACTCTGTCATTAAATAAACAAAAACGAACCAGCTTCAAAAAAGCCGCTCCACCTCAAAATGCACTCCGGCTTCAAAGGCCACTCCATCCACTAAAGGCATTCCGGATTGAAATGCCACTCCGTCTACATCACACGCAAACCACGGACCGACCAAGAGATCGTCACTCCGGCCAGCAAGGAGCACAAGCCACTTCATCCTTCCATTTAGTGAAACAAAAGGACTCCGAAAAAAGATCGCAAAGAGGACCGGTTTTTTAAGAACCGGGAAAAGTTGACCTGGCTTAAAGGGCACCAGAATAAATAACTCTGGAACAAACCACTCCGTCCGGAGTTCCAAAGTGCAAAGTTGGATTTTTTTTTGGAAAGAACTCACTCCGGAATCCGAAATCCTCAACAGAGACGGAGCTAAACTAACAGCTCCGGATACGAAACGCACAGAACTCCGGATGCAAAGCCCACTCCGCCTACATCTCTTTTGTTTTTTTTTTTGGAGAAACGATTCCGGAAACCGAAGTCCTCAATAGATCTGGAGCCAAATCAAAATAGCTCCGGAAGCTAAACACACTGCCAAGCAGCGGAAAACAGCAGCAGTAAAAAGAACTCCGGATACTAATCACACCCGGAACTCCGGAATCCGGAGTTCCACATAGGGTATTTAGAGATTTGAGCATTCCTTTTACCTGTTTGAGGGAGGATACAAGCCTAAACATCGGAGTACCATTAGTCTCGGTCTCCCAAGCTTCCTTGACGACAGAAAGAAAGTTTGGGGATTTGGTGAGAAAGTTATTAAACCGAAACATTCCACGTTTACGCACTGCACGATCTGAGGGAAGAAGGATGCAAGAGGAATGATCTGATAATCTTGCAAGAGGGAAAACCGCTTTGGAGTTCCTGAAAAAGTCAAGCCAATGGCCAATTGCAACCACTCGATCTAATTTTCTGAAAATACGGGATGAGGGGTCACGCCCATCATTCCAAGTGAAGAATTGTCCTTCATGACAAACGTCCTCCAGATCACAATCCCTGAGGCAATCATTAAGATCAATAGAGGTTTTATAATGCCAAGAGCCACCGAGAGCCTCAGGCGCTGAGCGAATGGCATTAAAATCTCCCAAAACCGCCCACGGGAGGCTGTGCCAGAAAAATTTTCGAGAGCCTTCCAGATTATCACCATATACAAAGGACAAGAGACAGCGGAAATTTTCCTCCAGGAAAAGAGTTTCGGTATGGATGACCTGGTCTTCCTTGGAGATAATATTCATAGCCACTTTATTGGGGTCCCATCCGACCCAAATTCTCCCAACAGAGGAAATAGAGTAGTTCATAGCCCAAAGCCAATGAGGGTTAATCCTAGCGAAAATGGAGGTCGCAATTTTCTCTGCAACTTTAGTTTCGACCAGTCCAACAATACAGCACCGGTGAGATCCAATGAGGTTGCGGACTTCATGGGCTTTCACCGGCCCATTGAGTCCCCTCACGTTCCAGCATGCTATATTATTCATAAGAGACCGACAAGAGGAGAGTTGCACTCTTAGGCCCCTTGGAGTTTCTGGCTTTCTTAGAGGATTTCGAGCCCCTCTTCTTGGATTTACCAACAAGACCACTAGAATCAGATCCATCGGAAGCTGAGTCTTGGGTCAAAGGATTATCAGGCGAAGCAAGACCCTGATGGCCGGAGTTGGAAGTGTGCTGGCTAGGGTAGAAAACCGGACCAGAATCCATATCCATCCGAGAGGCAGAATTGGATGCGTGATGGGCCTCATCCCCATCATAGTGCCTCTCCTCAACGATCTTATTCAGGGACAAGGTAGACTGGGTCCCCGGGGGGAAAAAAAGTCGGATTACCATGCAGGGAAGCCATAGAAGACTCAGCCTGTTGAACTGGTGGTGTAATATTATCACTCTCCACATGGTAATCTTGGGAAGGGACCCGAAGAGCGCTGAAGGAATTGGCTACAGGTAGAGCCTTCTGATCCGAAGTCTCAAAGGGAGGGACACAAGCATTGGAGTTCTTGAGTTGAGGCCGAGATATTCGGGGAGATTTGGCTGGGACTTTGTTGGAAAAAGTCCTAGCCTTGACAACAGCAGGTTGATTGAGGGCCAGAGCCATGTCATCAACCTTACTAAGGGGAGTACGACGAGGTGGACTCTGGTGGTACTCAATTTTAATTTCTACGAAAGAGCTGTCAGCTGGGTCAGAACGCCAGCCTGCTCGAACCTTAATAGATTCAGGTTGCGGAGCATCAACTGCCAAATCAACACACACTCGAGCATAACCCCTGCGCTCAAATCTTTCAGTGACAGGGTCGAGAAGGATAGGCTTACCGATAGCACGGGCTATCCAGCTCAATCCCAGGGGTGTCCAGTATTCAACTGGAACCCCTGACATAGTGATCCAGGTGGGTACGAATTTGTGTTCTTCCTTAGAAAGGACCATTCCAGGCTCCCATTTCTTGAGAAACAATGGGCACCCACCAGAAGTGTTTTGTTGTACCACTGAGGACCATGAGACTCCATGGTTGTCGGCACAAGCACCACGTGGATGGGTGGCAGCAGGGGAGTTCTTGGGGACCTCTGGGCAAAAAGGAAGGGCTCCATAAGAAGCAGGGGGATAGCAGGTGCAGAAGAAACCGGCGACATCACACTGGAGGTACAGGACACATTCAGGCGCGGAGGCGAAGAAGAGCCCAGAGGCGAAACACCGACTTCCAGACCTCCTACAAGGGAGGGACCTGGATTAAGAGGGAGAGAGCCCACAGGAAAGTTGCATGGACTGGCCAGGAAATTACCAAGATCGCCCGAAACTAAATCCGCAGAACAAAGAATCGAGAGAGCTTTAGCCTCCTGAGGAGCACCATCGCCACCGACAGAGATGGGAAGCTCGGCTAGAAGAGTAGAACGAGCAAATTCAGAGTGGAGAGATGGAGGCGATGAGGTTTCAAAAATCACACCCATGTTGGAGAAATCAGATACGGGCCGAGAGGAGACAGGGATTAGGTCCGTAGAAAGGAGATATTTAGGAGAGGGGGGGTTATCGATCGGGTAGGGACGGGAAGATTGGGTATGGACTGGCGCCATGGGCGCTGAAAGGAGAAAGGTGATGAGAAACGGGCAGCAAAAACGGGCAAGACGTTGCAGCAGGAAGAATAGGGAAGAGAGAAGCGAGAGCGTCTCTCTCTAGAATTCAAAATTCACAACTGGGACCTTAACCTTACTCTTAAATTTCTGAGTCATGGGTTCACAACGCTTACGCTGCGCTACTTTGATTTAAACAGTTCTAGGATAGTCATACTATTTTTTTTTGGTAAGTAAGTGTGTATTTTGGATTAATGGGAAAAAATTTTACAAAAAAATATGTTATAACTCTAAATTTTATAACTTGGAGTTAGAACATAAAACGTTGGGGCATACCCCGAGCAGCTGGTACATCAGAGAGATCCTCAAGAAAAACCTAGAAGGATCTATCTAGCAGAAGAAAAAGAAATAACATTGTCGTTATACAAAAGCAAAAGCAAAAGGTTACTTCCGAGAGGACCGGAACAACCAACCAATCACCTCGCATCAACAATCTACAGCAAACCGGATCAGCCGCCAACCCATAGCATCCTGGATATCCAGCAGCAAGGATAGCATTATATTAGCAAGCAAGCAACAACTGCAAATTATTATCAGTAGCAAAACAGCAGCTTTTCATCAGCATACTGCACGAGAGGCAGCAGCATGCTTCAACAGCAAATCTAGCAGCAACCTTCATCAGCAAACTTCCGAGGAACAAGGGCATTTAGCAAAAACATCAGCAGCACAACTCCTCATTGCCTCCAACACCATACAGGCTAGCTCTACCACCACAAACAGCTCTACCATCACCCAATACTAACAGCATAAGGGGCACTCCCATTGCAAATTGATTGTGGAGTTCAGCCCAAATCAATACACTAGGAGGCAATGCAGCAAACATCGTTCCAAGAAAACCAGTATCCACAAAAATAGCTGCCTCAACCGGTGCCCCAGGCCAATGACTATTCATCAGCAGCCAAAAAATGGCCAATGAAACAAAGGACAGCAGGCATGGGTCTTAGCAGATCTGCAACATCGCAGCAGCATTTCATGCTTCGATGCACCAAAAACGGACCCAACTGCCAAGAAGTAAAACTTCCATTATCGAAGCCGACAGCAATTTCAATCCCAAACCAGAGAGCAGCAACACGACTGCACACCCATTAGCAACAGGCCAATACAACCTCGCAGCAACAACCTACAGCAAACCGAAACAGCCCCCAACCATAGCATCCTAGATATCCATCAACAAGGAGAACATTATATCAGCAAGCAAGCAACGGCTGCATATTATTATCAGCAGCAAACAACAGCTTATCATCAGCATACTGCACGAGAGGCAGCGTCATGCTTCAGCAGCAGATTTAGCAGCAACCTTCATCAGCAAAATGCCGAGGAACAAGGGCATTTAGCAAAAACATCAGCATCACAACTCCTCATTGCCTCCAGCACCATACAGGCCAGCTCTGCCACCACTAACAGCTCTACCATCACCCAACACTAACATCAGAAGGGGCACTCCCATCAGCAACAGGCCACTACAACCTGTGACCGGAAACCATCACCAACATACACAAGCATCAGAATTCTACACAGCCTAGCAACAACAGTAGTAGCAATACAGCAACATAACGCATCAAATCCACAGACCCCCGAGCCTCAGCATCATCAGCATTAAGTAATTCACACAACTCCATACCATGCCAGCATTCAGCCAACCCAAAATGCCCAGAAGCAGATAGACAGAAAACATAATGCAGCATCCAAAGAGAAAAATAGTCGCTGGCAGAGACAAAATCAAATCAGGAAAAAAACCAGAGGCAGCACGTGACCCCCAATAATCAGCCTCATCTCCCTCTCCACCCATTGATACCTTTCTGCCCACGCATGACCAGTTCATTCCCCCGATTAGCATCAGCATAGACCGAACGAAGAAGCCACCATACACAACAATCAGTGCACAGACAGCAGCAAGTTCCAATACTCCAAATTCCATCTAACCATAAAGTAAACAGCTCCTATCCAATGAAAAAAAAACACCACATTCCAAGATGCAGCCACAGGTCAGATGCCCACAACAACTG
>JAODPA010140291.1:0-15917 GCA_025585075.1 Nepenthes mirabilis | reverse complement strand
TCTCCCGTCTTCCATTCTCTTTCCTTCTCTCTCTCTCTCTCTCTCTCTTCCTCTTCAGCATTCGCATTTTACTCATACCCTTCAGCCCTTCTCTTTATCCCCTTTATTATTCCTCTCTCTGAAGGAAAGACTCTCGTGAGTTCAATTCTTTTCTTGCTTGTAGAATTGAAACTGAAACAGTTCCATTAAAAAGAGTATTAAGCGGAATTTTCATCACTCCGGTTCACTAAGCTGACTATCTGAGCGAACTCTGTATCTTTGTTAATTTGGTTGCTTCTAAGGTAAGTTTTTTTTTCCTTCTTTATTTGTATTCTTCGTTTCTTAAATTTTTGGTTTGGATTTGGTATGGGTTGTCGGTATCTTTCGGTTCGCTTTTGCTTGTTTAATGCTCAGCACGTTAGTTATTGAGCTTTTAATTATTCTCCATGCTTAGGTAGGAGGTAATTAAATACATTGAAGAGTCAATCTATGAGCAGATCCACTCTACTTTCCAATTTTTCCTTCCATTCGGTTCTTCTTTTTGATGGTTTTTTGATTCAAGGTTGGGAACATCTGAGTTTGATTTTACTCGGTGGAACTGGAAAATTTGAGCTGTTGGTATTTGATCTTGGCTTTTTTTTTTAATCTTTGGCATCGACCGATGTCTTTGGGAGTTGGTGGGTTGTACAGTCAGTTTTTGGATTTTTTTATTTTGTACCCGATATCTCTTCCTTTTTTCCGGTGGAATTTTAATTTTCAGTTATCCCCAAAAAATTAGGGATTAGATCTGGTTCCTGGGAAAAGATTGAGATCATCATCGTAATGATTGACTATCTGTGGGGATATATATGTCTCTTTTTGAAATTAAGAGATTAGTTGGTTAATGGTTTGCTCCTCTCCAACGAAAATTTCTGTGGTATTTATCGGTTTTGGAGCTGGACTTTGAAAGTTTTAGTGGTAATTTGACGGCAGATAACGTTTTCACTGATTTGTGTCTCTATAGGGACAAAAGCGTGATTTTTGATATCTTTTTTGGTGTTAATGGATATATGTTGATCTGATATTGAAACTGGGCACTTGTTTTCTGTGATATTATGCCTTCTTTTGCACATTTATTCATTTGTTTTCTAAATCAGGCGATGTATTAGCTTCTTTTGTTTTTTATTCTGGGATGCATGACTAATTTAGGCGTGAAGGTTTTGAAACTGCTATACTTCCTTATATAAACTCCACATGATCATTTGAGTTGAGATTAAGATCCCTTAGATTGGTGTGAATATAGTAAAACGGATGATCTTTGTGGCGTATCCATTTAATTGAATATTTTCTGTTCCATCCAATTAGGAAATAAACCAATTTGCCGAAGGGGCAGATGTGCTAGATAGATGTGTCATCTTCCTGTGAAGTCAAATGAGCAAATGAAAACCGGGAATGGAAATCATGTAGAAGCAGATAGTGGAAAGACTGATGAATCCTGTAAACTCTGTCAAGTGAATCCAGAACTGGGGCCTACAGAGAAAAATGGCTCCACTTTCTATGCAGCCCCGGTGATCAGTTCAAGTTCTTCATTAACTACCAGTGATAGTTTTGCTTCAAGCTGCAGTATGATTTCCTTATTTTCATTCCTTCCATGTGGATATAGTAAACTATGCTTTAAAAATTAGTGTTTGCTAATTGTATTTTACCATACCTTGTAATCAGGTGAATCCTCAGTTGAAGTTTACCCGAACGGAAGGTGTGTCTACGATTTGTTGAGAAGCGTTAATAAGACAAATAAAATTAGTGCGGCAGACTTTTTTTTTGGTGTTGTCTGATTTTGATAATGACTTTTCTCAGGGATTACCAAGACGAAGATGGATCAAATGGGCATGTTGAAAGATCAAGTTCAGCTTCTTCGGTTAATGGGATAGATGGATCAGATGGAGCAAGATATAAAAACCATAAGGAGGGTAAAGATTGTAGCACATTGACAGATGTGGAAATAACTGGAACAAATGACAGCCCTGAAGTAATAAGCGATCATGGAGAAACTGCTGACGGGCCATTGGATGAAGATAATGAAACATCCCATTCATTAGATGATGAAATTCATGCCCAGATTTGGATGCCACCTGAAGCAGAAAACGAAGAGGATGATCGGGAGGATTGTGTGACCACTTTAGATGATGATGACGATGAGTTTGGTGATGGCACGAAATGGGGAAAACCTAGTTACTTGAATAGCTGTGAAGAAGGTTTCTATAGGAGCTCCCAGTTTAAGGAGGAAAAACGGAAGGCAATGGAAGAGGTGATGAATGGGAAGTTCAGGAGCCTGGTGAATAAAATGCTTAAATCAGTTGGTGTTGCCAATTCAGAAAGAGATGGCGAAAGTTGGGTGGATATTGTCACATCTTTGGCATGGCAAGCTGCTTCATTTCTTAAGCCTGATGCTATCGAGGGAAAAACTATGGATCCAACAGGTTATGTGAAGGTCAAATGTATTGCAACTGGATCTCGCAGCCAGAGGTGTTGTACTGAATCCGATCCTGCTATCTGCTTATTGTTTGTGTTTTGCATAATTTGCATGAAAATGAATGAAATATCAGCTGATGTATATCGTATCATGTCCTCATATCGCGATAAAATCGTGATTTATTGGCCAATATTCAAAATATTGGCCAATATACCCGATACTTTCCGATATATTGGCCAATATATACCCACTTGGTTCTGGTTCGCAAAAAAAATGTGTTCGATATTTCAGATACCTATAAGTATCACCTAGTATGGCGGAGACAAATATGAACTTGACAAATATTGATACCGATCCCAAAATTCTCACCCATGGCATGGAAGCTCTCCTGAAGAATTTTCTAGTGTCTGGATATTCTTATGCCTTAGAAGAATTATATATTTGATTTTGCAGCCAACTAATCAAAGGATTGGTCTTCAAAAAGAATGCTGCTCATAAACACATGCCGACCAAGTTCAACAATGCTAAACTATTGCTGATCCGAGGAATGCTTGGTCAGTCAAGTGGTTTGTCATCATTTAATTCAATGATACCTCAGGTAGAATGATGGAACATTGCTTTGCTTTCGATTTGGGGTTTTGCATATGTCTTGTTCTGATTATTTTCTCATTAATAGGATAAATACATTCCGAAGAAGGACATTTTGACTGATAATCTAAAACCCCTCATTGAGAATTTGGAAGCTTGCAACCCGAATGTGATTTTGGTTGAGAAATCTGTTTCTCGTGATGTATTAGAGGCAATTCATAAAATGGGAATGACACTTGTCTTTGATATGAAGCTCCATCGTTTGGAAAGAGTTGCTTGTTGTACCGGCTCTCCCATCCTGTCTGCTGATATTATGTTGAGTCAAAAGCTGAAACACTGCGATTCATTTTATATTGAAAAGTTTATTGAGGAGCATGCTCATGTTGTAGATGGTGAAAAGAAGCCACGCAAGACCTTAATGTTTATTGAGGGATGTCCCACACGTTTGGGTTGTACGGTAAATCTCCTTTTTGCTCGTATTATACATCTATTTTGTGTTCTCTTTGATTATTCATAAAACCTTGCAATGCTCACATGAAGTGATAAAGGAAACAAGTAGAAGATACATTTGCAGTCTTCCGAGTACTACAATTATGAGGTTGATGATTTTCATTTGATTATCTAATTAACTTAAAAGTGGCCAAGTAACTAAGGTGGGTGATTTGCATCGCATGATTACTTTTTTATTGGACTCATTTTGTGCCTCCAGTCATGATTTTCTTGTTTCACCATTTTTCTTCGTAAGGGATTTATTTGACAGGTTAGCTTTGAATGTTAACCATAGAATGAAATTGCAGGCTGTATACTGATCCTAACATTGTGAGAAATAGCCGTGCATCTACATTGGCAATATATCTTGTTATATCGATCAATATTTAAAATATTGGCCAATATACTTGATATAGGCTGATATGCCCCCAAGTTCCGATTAACAAAATATTTTGCGTCCAATACGTCTGATATTGATACAGATTTTTCCATATTGCTGCACCTATGTAGCTACCAATAATTTCATCCATGATGGTAACCTGATGCAAGCTGATTCCAGGATACTGTCCCATGGGTGGATTAATTGATTGATATAATAACAAGGTTTCATTAAACATGGTGGTGCAGATTTTGCTGAAAGGATCTCATAGTGAGGAATTGAAGAGGATCAAGTGTGTGGTACAATGTGCAGTTGTGATGGCGTATCATTTTGTCCTTGAAAATTCTTTCCTTTTAGATCAGAAAGCAATGTTTTCTACTATCCTCGATGGAGTAGCTAACCTCTTGCCCACTAGTCAACAACCTGCACGCATTGGATCCTTTAATTCAATTGCCTGTCATTCAGAGACTACTGCACCAACTGCTTCAGGATATGATTTTTATGAAGGGGTCTGTGAATCTGCAGAAAAATCTAGTGCATTGCTTGCTAATCAACAGCTCACATTTGGTGGCAATTTTAATTCAACTGCTTCATCATACGAAATGGACATCCCTATTTGCAATGGTTTTCATGAAGATGGTTCCCTTCATATGGAGGAATCCACTTCCAAAACTTCTCCACCATGTGGCCTTGATATTCCCATTTCCAATGGTGATGGATTTCTCAAAGGAGGACCTCCCAACATGAACTTGGCATTGGAAGGAAAATCCGAAAAGCCTTATGAGCCTCATGTTGCAGCTACTTCTTCTGGCATGTCGTCTATTTCTGCATCACTTAGGAAAGTGATAGGGGAAAGCCTACCTCTTGTAACTCCTGCGGCCTATCAATCCATGTGTACATACATTGATTTAAATGAAAGGGAGTCAGATGTTCGGGCTTCAGTAACTGATGGAGTTGTGCCTGTAGAGGTACCTTTTCGATGTGATACCGAAGAAAAGGATTATTCTAATGAAGAAAAGTTTCTTAACAGCGAATCCCAGTTGTTGGCTGCTAACTCCAGGGCCACCGAGCATGAAAGAGAAGCTGTCGGTGATAGTGAGGATTGCATACCATGTAAAGATGAGATCAGTAGTGTATTGGATTCTGAGAGCATTCTGGTGTTGATGTCCAGCAGAAATGCTTCAAGAGGGACTGTCTGTGAGCAAAGCCATTTTTCTCATATCAAGTTCTACAGGAACTTTGATGTTCCTCTTGGAAAGTTCTTACGGGATAATTTACTCAATCAGGTATCTTAGATCATCTTGATAAGTTTTGATTAGTTTCCTAGAAAGTAGCCTGGTACAGAGAAGGGTTGGACCACTTTGGGTCAAGTATACGCGATTTTTCCTTGCATTATATGCAAAAGGTATTTCCGTGACTTGAATGTGTGGCTAGTAAGTTACACGGCAATAACTCTATCTTTGTACCTAGGCTCCTCTTTGTAAAAAAATAGCCCATTGCATGAAGATCCCGCCATGTACAGGGTCCGGGAAATTTTATTGTACGTGGTCTTATATTGCGATATGTAAGAGGTTTTTTTCACGATTCAAACCCATGACACAAGGATAAATTTAAGATCCACTTGTCCTTGCAATTGGATCAACTAAATTATTCCAAAGGCATATTCTAGCGGCAGCTTGGAAAATTCTATTTGGAAGATTGGTGTCTTGTATCTTTCAATCAAATTTTTCCCAAGCTGCTGCTAGAATATGTCTTCAGAATAATTCAATCGATCCAGTTTCGTGGACAACTTGATGACTCATGAGAAACTTCAGCGCTAATGTGTGCAAACCAATTTAGAAATTTGGCATTTCTCAGTGATGTAAGTGGCCAGTGCAGTGACCTTTGGTTTCTTGATTTTGTAGATATTTTGATCTCTTCTGAATCAGATTCACAATTGATGCAGCTGTTGTTTCCTGTTATTTGTTTGCTTTTTTCTTGAAAATAGAACTCATAAACACCGTTGCTACGCAGAGTCTCCTGTGCAAGACCTGTGGTCAGCTACCGGAAGCTCATTTCTACTACTATGCTCATCGCAATAAGCAGCTCACAATAAGAGTTAAACATCTTCCGAATAAGATTCGTTTATCGGGAGAATCTGATGGAAAACTTTGGATGTGGAGTCGCTGTGGTAAATGCAAGCTTGGCAATGGCAAGACAAAATCTACAAAAAGAGTGCTCATATCTGGTGCTGCTCGTAGTTTGTCATTTGGAAAGTTCTTGGAGCTTAGCTTTTCAAGTGATTCATCACTTGATAGGTTTTCCAGCTGTGGTCATTCACTTCACAGGGACTTCCTTCACTTTTTCGGGTAAGAACCTTGTCACTGCTCATATCCAGTTGTAACATTTTTGTCTTTCAAAGAGAGCTTTGCATCTGAGAGAAGTGAATTCGGGTGGAAGGATAGAATTGACTAGAAATTTGTCCCTCAAATGGGAGAGATTCTAGAATTTCTATCTTTTTTTTCTTCTCTTTTTTCTTTTTGATGGGCATGGGTGTTTTTTTTCTGAAAGAATCTTAGTAAATGGTTAGTATATGAGATAATATTTTATCCTTTTTCTTTTTTTGGGTAAGCTTAATGGTTTGGGGAAGTGTTTGGATTATGATTAGTGCCTAAGGTGCAAGAGGTCCACGGTTCAACTCCTGGATTGTCTTTTTCTTGTATGAGACTCCATGATCCAGAGGATATGGTGCTGGTATATCAAATCAGTGAGTTGTGCTGCAAAAACATCAAACTCGCCTTTGAGTTTTATCCCTTTTTCAGTTGTTGATATCTGTAATTGGTATTATGACTTTAGTATTTCTTGTAGTTATCTTTTCTAACTAATATCCTTGGGGATGTATGTTAATATATAGAACTCAAGACTATGTGACGCTATTTGTCCAAATATCAAAATATGTATCTTATAGTTATAGAATGTAAATGTTTTTCAAGCACTCACTTACAAAGCAACCGTGCTTGCTTCAACAAGAGAAGCTGCATCCTGTATGGAAAGAGTTTTAGACCCCCTTTGGGAAAGATAGCCAGAAAAAAAAATGCTGCTTTGACTTGACTTCTAGCCCCTAATTCCTATGGCGTTCGTTCATTCTGCAGCCATTTGATCATTGTGTCCTATTGACCATGGAATAAAATATTAGTTGATATCCATTATATCGGTATTGGGGGTTTGATACCGATATTTTCATATATCATGGAAAAATTGCTATATGTTATTGTGTTGACGATATATTGATTGATATACAAAATATCGGCCGATATGTCCAATATTTGGTTGATATGTCAGTTGCTATTTTTTGTTAGCTTAGGATTCACATTAAATTGTTTGTTTCTGATTTATGAGATACTAATTTGTATTGTTTGATATCAATATTGATACTAATACTAATATTTTCATCATTGCTCCTAATCCATGATGTTTACATGCAAATGTGCAGATTAGGCCCCATGGTTGCGATATTCAGAAACT
This sequence comes from Nepenthes mirabilis, assembly GCA_025585075.1. Taxonomy (NCBI): domain Eukaryota; kingdom Viridiplantae; phylum Streptophyta; class Magnoliopsida; order Caryophyllales; family Nepenthaceae; genus Nepenthes; species Nepenthes mirabilis. Next base: position 8,526 of record JAODPA010140291.1, on the reverse strand, counting down.
CCCCTGTGGCAACTTATACTGTTTCTGTGCCACATCAGAAGTTGGAGTTTGACAATTCAATTAAGGATGAATGGCTGAAGAAAGAAACTGTAAATGTATGCCTCTTCCTACCATACTTGCTTTTGGTGATNCCCTTCCCCCACCCCCCCACCCCCCCAAAAAAAAAAAAGAGACGACCGAGGGCAATATTTATATTGGAAAAGTGGTATTTCATTCAATATGTAGTGATATAATTTTCTCTATTTGCTTTAGGTGTACACAAAAGGCATGTTAGTATTTACTGAAGTTGCCAACTATTTGAAGAAAATCAAATCTCGATTTTCTGGCATTACTCTGAATATTGGTGGTTCAAGGAAAGAATTCTCAGATATTGAGGAGATGGTGAGCGTCGAGCGAAATGAATTTGAGGTTAGTCTTCTCTCTTTTCCTTCTCTTGGCATTCTTGTTGTGATCTTTGAATTGGAAAGCTTTATATAGTTTCATGCTTCATAGAAAGCTATGCTCATGCTAAGCATGGATGCCTAAATGAATTATATAGAAGGGATTTCATCATATTTATGCATCAAAATCTTCCTTCTACGGTTACCTTTTAGATAAATCCTCCTTTTTGCCATGTTCAGCCTGGGGGATTTGTTTCAGTAATAGTAATGAGAAGTAGCAATGAGGATTTGTGTGCCATTTGTATCTTAAAAGCTGTTCAGCTGATTTTTTTTATCAGGATATGGGAGTAGTAGGAGGCCTAAACTGTCAATAGCTTAATGAATCACATTTGGAACATTCAGCAATTCCATCCACCTTACTCATGAAAAAGTGGTCTTGAATTTATGTTCATGGCTCAATATATTCATTGCATATAAGGCATATGCTCATTTCCTCAATTAATCAAAATTTAACCCCGTTGACATTTTGTTGGAGTAATTTGATGTACTACTTATCAGTTTCCGTCATATAATAAACTATTGGTTGATATATATCTGGATTGGCTTGCTATATAGATATTTTCTGATACCACGACAAAATCGAGATGTTGGATAGTATCCATTATATATTACACTATATTGGTTGATATTCATAATATAGTGGCTGATATTTTTCCTCAATTCTTAAAAAAATCCAGAATCAATACATTCAATAATGATATGTATTGCCCGATACAACCAATAATTATGCCTATTTCTCAATGTTGCTGTAACCAATCCAAATACAGATGTGTTCATCCAATGATTCCCATTAATTTGAGCTATAATGATTTTCCTTTTTTTTTTCTTTTTCCCATATTTTGTCATTTAGGAGAACATCAAGAGTATATATATCGATAATGGTCGTTCTGTACGCAATCTTCTCTCCTTGAATCAAGTAAGGCGCGTGCTTCTGTTTGAAGCATGGGTCTGGTGTCAACGTTTGCAGCTGTTACATTCATCCGATTTGGCGGCAGCTGCTGCTACTTCTCCTGATGATACAATACAGGGAATATTGGATTCGAACCAGAATACTGACTGCGAGAACAAAACAACACCAGCCACTGCAGATGACTGCATCGATAATGCATGGATTAACGGTGCAAAAATCGTTTCGAATGATGGGCATAAAGCTTCTGAGAACAGTGCCGATATTGAGGTTCAAGTTGAGATAGTTTCGGGATCAGATGAACAATTGACCAATGAAATTCCCCACAAAAATATAGCCGAAACTGTATCATCATCCCAAGATTTTTTGAATCCTGAGAATCTTCCTACTGATTCTCTGGCTACTAACGAGAGTGGTCTAGCAGATACTGTTCCTATGCACAACAACAACAACAACGAAGTCATTATTACTGATCAAGATGTTAGTTCCTTTGCTGAAAAAAATGCATCTGAAAAGGCTGTCTCTTCTCAGGTTTTCAATTTCGAGAAATCCAAAGGATGGGTCTGGAACCCATTTTTGGAAATTTTGCGAGACTTGCCGACGTTGGAGAATTCACTCAAATTTAAACCACACCATCCTTTGGATTTTATGCCCACAGTGTCTCAAGTGATCCTTGAAGAAGGCTCAAGGCTTCAAATTCGTCTTAGTGATGACAATTACTGTGTGTTAGATTATGAGGGGGAAATCTCAAGCATAATAGCTTGTGCTCTAGCATTGATGGAAGATTTACCAACTTCACCGGAAAATCTTGACGAGGTCGCTCGAAGGGAGAAATATAACACTGATAGATATGCTGAGGGTCCAGTTGGCCTGCCTCGTGCTGCTTCTGCGCCATCACCGCATTGGTCCTCAAGTGTTTCTTCCGATTCAGATGCAATTCATCCTTCACCAAGCATGTCTTTGGAGTCACGGCTCTCTAGTTTTGATGGGTTGAATCTCTTGGACTCGTTGGTGTCTTTTGGGGCACTTCATCCCGAAGTGCCCTTAGGCATCGAGAAATATTTCGGTAAGGGAAAGTATTCGGTAACTTGTATGTATGAGCGTGAATTCCGTGGTCTTCGAAATCGATGCTGCCCATCTGAGCTTGATTATATCGCATCACTTAGCCGGTGTAGGATCTGGGATGCCAAAGGTGGGAAGAGCAAATCATTTTTTGCAAAAACACTTGATGACAGGCTTATCATCAAGGAAATTAAGAAGACCGAGTTCGAGTCTTTCATGGAGTTTGCCCCGGATTACTTCAGCTATATGAACGAGTCATTTGACAAGGGGAACCAAACCTGCCTCGCAAAAATTCTCGGGATTTATCAGGTTTGCTGATTGAATTTTTTTCTTTTGATATGTTATCTCATTTTCTTTCTGTGATTTTTAGTTTTCTTAGAAGTATCTACATCATGAAATGAAATATCGGCCAATATATATCGATATTGGGAGGCCCGATACCGCGATCAAATTGCGATGTGTCCGTACTGGCTATGTATTGATCAATATACGAAATATTAGCTGACACACTTGATATTTTAACAATATATCATTCGTCACACCCGATGTCTTACGATATCTCAGCCGATACTACTACGGCTCAACTGCTATCGATACTGATATTTTTATCAAAGATCTGCAGGTTACCATTAGACAAACAAAGAGTGGAAAGGAGATGAAACACGATCTAATGGTGATGGAGAATTTATCCTTTGGTAGAAACATTACCCGCCAATACGATCTAAAAGGTGCCTTGCATGCTCGGTTTGCTGCTGCAGCTGATGGTTCCGGAGATGTTCTATTAGATCAGAACTTTGTGATTGACATGAATGCGTCGCCGATATATGTTGGTCAAAAAGCAAAGCGGCTCCTGCAACGGGCTGTTTGGAATGACACCACATTTCTCAATGTAAGTTCCCGCTGCAATAAAATTAGGGGTGTCAAATAAGCCACGTTGTGTTAGTCTTGTTGATGATGAAGCGGTTCTCTCTTTTAATAGTGAGGATTTTATCATGGTATGTTGGACAGCTAGTGTTATGACAGCCTATTAAAATTTGTTGAACTTGTACTATAATCTTAGGTGTCTAAGTTTCGTGGAAGAAATATTCACCGTTGGCTACCTATGTCAATGTAAGTTCTTCTGCAGTAGGGTTAGGGATGACCACAAAGTCGTGTTGTGTAGTCTTGTTGACACTGAAGCGGCCTTCTCGTATTTCCAACAGAAAGAATTTTATACTGAATCTGAACAACTAGTGTTATGATAATGTATTAAAATGTGTTGAACACATGTTATAATCTTAGGCATCTAAGTTACTAAGAAGAAATCTTTATCGTAGATGTATGTGTAGACTCTAATTGCTACCTGTGTCAAGTGCATATCCTAATAAGGTCAAGTAAAGATTAGTGTCTGCATTGAAATATGTCAAACCTCCACTGGCCGGAAAAAAAAAAAAAAGAGCAAAAAGAGAAGAAGCTTAAACTTGTTTTGAAATTGCTAGGTGACTGTGTGATGTTTTATTTGGAAAGCCGGCTCTTTGATCCATTATTGTTGGTACATTTTTCTATTTGAGTTCCTAATCTTTTTATTTATTACTATTAAGTCTCTGGTATTTGTAAATTTTGCAATGAATTGTAAAATTTCCTTAGTGAAGGTGATGTGTTGGCAACTCTGAAGCTTAGGTACAGCTGCATTTTGCTAAGATCTTTCAGCATTGCATGCACAAAATAGAAGCACCACCAAAGATCACAGACTAGAAGAATCCTTTTTGACTCAGATTCATGTCATGTCATTTCATGTGGGGTTAGGGTTTCGGCAAGTAATTTGAGTCGGGTTTGAGTTATGTTATCATTTTTTTTTAGGTTAATTTTCCTTTTTTGTTTGAAAAAAAATCAGTTTTTCAAAACTCTGGTACATGAAATTGCTGTTTCACGTGGGTCTGGGGAAGAATCATAACACTTTGGACCCATTGTAATGGTCCCAATGAGGCTGTTTTCAGAAACTTGAACACGTAACTACCAAATCATACGATAATTCTGCCGTTACAAAGTCGACTGTGTATGCCCCTTTGTGATTTGTCGGTCCGTTTTAATGATGACATCACATCACTCATACTACTCGTTCACATTTAAGTTTTTTTACCCTCTTTTTTGCAGTCGATAAATGTGATGGACTATTCTCTCCTCGTGGGTGTCGATCAGCAGCGCCGTGAGCTTGTGTGTGGCATCATCGACTACCTGAGGCAGTACACTTGGGACAAGCAGCTCGAGACGTGGGTTAAGTCGTCGCTTGTCGTCCCCAGGAACCAGCTGCCGACCATCATATCTCCCAAGGAGTACAAGAAGAGGTTCCGGAAGTTCATGGACACCCACTTCTTAACCGTTCCTGATCACTGGTGCTCACAGAGGTCTTCAAATCCTTGTAAGCTCTGCGGCATCCAAGACTATGATTCTCCACGCGTAAGACACGAGAAGAACGAGGAGCTAAATGGAATTTGAGTTTAGCTTGCTCGGTTTAAAGTTTTCTGATCATTATACCAAACACTGTAAATAGGATGATTTTATCACTTTTTACGCGTCCAATCCCTGATATTCTGCAATTTTTGGCGATTATCTGGGGATTATATTGGCTATGTTGGAAATTTTATAACCGGCACCGATCATGTCTAACTGTCTTGGTATCGCGATTGTTTTGGAAAACAATCTATAAGCTTTATATACTGTAAATTGTGGAATGAAGTTGTGAAAGAAACGTCGATTGTGTTCTTTCTTTTCTTAATTTATTTTCTGCAATATATGCTCACCTGTCGATTGTGATTCATTGGAGTTTGGTTGAGGACAGTTAATTTCATTTCCACCTCTAGTCTGAAGAAATTCCATTGAGTTAATTAAGATTTTTATCATCGAATTAGCACATTTTAATCCAAATTAAAAACCAAAAATTTTGAATTGGCATGTTTCTGTGGCTCTCTTCGTCTTTATAAATCGTGTCTGTGAATAACAACATTGCCTGAACGTCCACCAGCTTCAGCTTGCCCATAGAAATGTCAGGGACATTTTACAGGCTATTTTAGGAATCCATAAGGTGAGATAGTATCTATCTGTTTATTTATTTTTACACAGATTAGTCAAATACAGCATGAAAAATGTCAACATTGCTTCAAAATTCATCTGTTCACGGATGACAAAATAGAAAAACAGCGAGTGGAGTTTACTTTCACCCTAAACCAATACAAAGGAAGAAGAAAACTACAAACCTTAAATGATATATATATATATAGAGAGAGAGAGAGAGAGAGCTAATTAGTCTGCTAGCTCAAGCTCATCAAAATTCCAGTTCCTAACATTGTCCCTTCTTATAGCATGGCTCCTAACTAGCCGCGGTACGCCTGCGATACCTGTGTTGTCAGAGATGGCTGGCTGCGGAGTGACTTTTGACGATGGCATGATTGTCGACATCCCCCGTGAGCAGCATGCTACCATCGAACATTTTCCCTCGTTTTCTGAACTTGAGATGGAGTAACTTCTAAACGAGCGCGAGGGACTTTCTACACCGTGGCACACAAGACATGAGAGACTCATTTTGGTGGGTCTACCCAGTTCGGACCCGAGTAGAGATCACTGCACTGCAAAGAAAATGGCAAGAAAGCAAAGGTCAGATATGATGAGTATGGTTATGGAAATAAGTATCATTGATTGTGGATATTTGATCCGAAGAGAGTGATGGATATATCTGTAGCCATGGCAATGTAATTTAACAAATTTTTTAACAGAATAAATTTGAAATAACTAGAGAGATAAATGAGTGACAATGCTCATTCGGGTGACTAAGGGATCGATGGGCAGCTATGGGACGAGCAACCGCCTATAGACTAACAGGTGGAGCTGGTGCTAGTCAAACTCATTCGGGTGATTATGGGACGAATGGGCAGGCCATGAGACGAACGTCCGCCCATAGGCTTACAGGTGGAGCTGGTGCTAGTTTAACTTCAATTATTATATGTCTTACATATAATTCATTTTTACTTATTTATTTTTTTTCAGCTGGCCAACTGACCGTACCAACCATCGCATAGATTTGCCCTTGATGGGGAAGCAGGAGATCTCAATATGCATGAAAGTGAAAGAGGTATAATGAGCTATTTTTCATATGTCATCAACATCCAGAGAACAGAAAACAGAATTGAGTTCAATCTTATCCCGATTCAAAAGTTTATCAAGACAGCAGCACAATCTTGGACTCACCATAAGTTTAAGCTTCCAACAGCAACAAAATCTTATGTTTCATTAAGTAAGATCAACTCCGTGAATTCATTTTCATCATTCCACTTGACATAGTGTAATATCCTTCGATAATAGAAGCAATTTTAAATTATATTTTATCAACTCACTCCGAGTTTTTATAAGTCTATCTCCTCGTTTATTTCCTCTAACCACAATTAACTCACATTTTTTTACGGTTATTTCATTTGGCATTGATTTTAAGTGTCCAAATCACCTAGGACGATCTTCTTCTATCAACTCTTCTATAGGTGAATTTTCTAGGCATTTGTGGATATCATTATTGTTTATCTATCTAATCTTTTAGTGTGATTCTGCTCATCTATCTTAGCATTTCATCTTTACAATGCTTATTTTTTATATATGTTGTTTGATTATATGGTTGGACATAATTCAGCATAATGAAAGATATATACGAAGAATTGGTCATTGCTTTCTTCATTCCATAATGTAGCAATACATTTCATAATTTCCAACAAACCACAAGATAAGTCACAAATTAAAGCTGAGACAATACAGATTAATCAGAAGAGACATTCAACTAACACAAATAGTCGTTGCACATGCGGCTTCTGGAAAAGGGTCGATTAGTTTTGACATGTTGTAATTGGTCATATTTTATATTATGTAAGAGGGTATTTCTAAGACTCGAAATTGTAACTACCAGGTTACGTGGCAACAATTTTACTATTGCGTCAAGGCTCCCCTATTGGTGTTCCTCTCATCGGTTTTGTTTTCTTCATCCTCGTCTTTTCTTTCCTTCTCTTTTGGCATCAGGGAAGGGGGATGGTGATCATCGATGATACCAATCTGAGTTCTTTTGAAACAAGGAAGAAGACGGATATTTCTCCTTTTACATGGCCAGATCAATAATAAAGCAAATAATTTATGCAAATTCCTAAATCCATGAAGTATACACAATGGAGACGTGAGATTAGAATCCATCTTCAGTGACATGCAATCGCCCACCCCCTCTGCCCCCCCCCAAGCATCACCACCGCCACCACGAGCAGGAGGTGGTGATGGGGATAAAGACGCGAATTAAGACAGGAAATCAATATCCATAGCTTGCAGAATAGCTGACTAAAACAATGATCATGCCACAGAATCGAACCGTAATAGGCAATTTTATCAGACAAACTGAGGTCAAATAGCAAATTCAACACAGAGAGCAACTTCAGAACAAGACCCTCATGCTTGGTTAATTCTCAAATCGATACGATTTGCAGTAACTATTCCAATTTTAGAAACCCTAAAGTTCTTCATTAGAAAACTCCAATTCACGGGGCAGGATCGAACAAATTCATCAAACAATAGCACAGAACTAGAAAAAGTTGTAGAGTTGGAGAGAAGGGCCCATAACTTTTTGCGATAAATCAATAAAACCCAGCGATCAAACGGCATGCAAAAAGGACGGTTATCGGCATCATTTTAGAATCATCAGAACCACAGATCTCAAAGACTAAAAAACCTGAGCTAATGAATGCAATAAATACACAAACCAAAAACCACCATCACGATAAAAGCTGAAGCTTGGGAGATTCAAACATGGCAATGGAAGAGACGAAGATCTGATAAACAACCCTTTCTCCTCTGTTTCTCTCTCTTCAAACTCCGAGCTGCTGTTTGTCCTTGTAGTTTTCTTTCGTCCAACCGTAAATGTCGAAGTGGGTGCTTAAATGAACGAACGATTTGGTGTTTACAGCTGATTTCTGGGAAACTTGAGAGAGGAGGAATCCCTGAGACCATATTATTTTCTTCCAATCAAAATATTTAAAAGATTGGGAAAAAAAAAAAGAAATTTTAAGAATCAATAATATTAGCAGATATTTTTTAATTATTTTAAAAATTTTTCCATCT
>JAODPA010140280.1:0-15917 GCA_025585075.1 Nepenthes mirabilis | reverse complement strand
GTGCTCTCAGTGATCGTCAATGGATTCTTTCTCGAAGTCCGTCAATCCCAACAAGCATCTTAAAGAACAGTTACGATCTATCTATCTCTTTCTGTCTCTTCCATCTCATTTTGTTTCCCTGTCTGATACATTGTTCGTCTTCTCTATGGCTAGATTCGTGAGCAATTTGACCGGATCTTCGATGCTCGAGATCTTCTCACTCGCAGTGATAATTCCTGTGAGTTTCGCTTCAGTATCACATTTTTTAAACTCATATTATTCTTCAGTTGTATATTTTCAGTCTCCATTGCTTGATTGTGTAATACGTCTTTCGGCTGCTGTAATTTCAGGCTGTCATGCTTCTTCGACGTGCAATTGGATTCAACTTCGTCAATGGTGATTGCATTGCGTTATTTGAATTGTTATTTCTTGTGTTATCTGTTTTCGGTCGAAAAGGTGCTCGAGAAAACTCGAAAATGGAAGGTTTTGTGGATGATCGAAACAGTTACAAATTATTTGGAAGGGGTGTATATCCCTTCATAAGAATGTATGCTTGTCAGCCAACCAATATGAGTAAACATCGGAAAGGGTGGCACAGTGGTAGAAAACAAATAAAATGAAAAGAGAAAAAAAAAATTAACAGAGTAACTCTTAAAGAAGAAGAGAGAGCCACGGAGGAAAGAAGAAGGGCAGGGAACTGTGAAACGACGGTTGCATAAGGAAAATGAGGCTCAGAAAATCCAATTTATCACAGCCATCCAATTGGCCTGTTTGGGATTGTCTGATAAGCACCAGGTATATAGCAGGGCAGATGAATTCAAAAAATCAGATTGACAACCACAGTAGCAGGATAAGCGTGAAGAGGCAAGGGGTGCATCAGCAACGTCCATGTGGAGGCTCAGGAGCTGTCAGATGGAGCAATGGACGATCATGGTTTTGTTGGCTGAAAGAGCACATGACTGCCATCCACATGGAGCAACATCAAGCGGTAGATGAGAAAGTGGTGGATTGTTTGTTTGTTCAGAGTTCATCGCCATCGTCTGGATGGATGAACTCTTGCCGTCCAATGAAAGAGGAGTGGATCAGGATGGTTACACCAGCTCAGACGAAGGGCGTGCCAAAAATATGATTTCTAGCCTTGTACCAGCCCAGGTGAAATTAAGCTGTTTCTTGGGAGGCTTGAGATTCTTTATCTCTTAAACTCGATCTACCTTCATCAGGCTTTCGAAATGGCTTGAATTTAGGAGGAGTTTTGTTACAAGTTGGAAAAAAGCTAACTTGGGTAAGACTGCCTTGACCGAAGGCCATATACATCATCACTCCCCATCTAGGGCAACTGACTTATAAAGAGCCACTACCAAACTAGAGATTACAGTCCACTAGATCACAGTTGAACAAATGAAGCAAAGAATGGAACGGAGTCTATATTTTACATGCAATAAAAAGTGAAACATGAGGCATGAATGCACCAAATCCTGACTATTCCTTGTAGAAGTGGTTGAGATAGAGGAGATGAATTTCGAATAGGACCCTAAAGAGTTTTGTTACCCGCACTACCAAAAAAACGAAATTGAGAAATTGGTGTGGGGCTTACTGGAAGTAGGGCTCATAAGGCCTAGTTAGAATTTTTATTCGTCCCCGGTTCTATTGTAAGGAAGGCGGATGGGAGCTGAAGAATGTGTGTGGATTACCGGGCCTTACAACAACAAAACGATCAAAAATAAGTTTCTCATTCCCGTCATTAATGAGTTACTAGATGACTTGTATGGTGCTGCTTTTTTTTTGAAACTCGACTTAAGGTCGTGGTATTATCAAATCTAAATGAGGGAATTAGACATTCCAAAGATCGTTTTTCAGACTCATGAGGGACATTATGAGTTACTTGTAATACCATTCGACTTAACTAACGCTCTGGCCATATTTTAAGAGATGGTAAATGAGATTTTTAAGCCCTTCCTTAGGAAGTTTGTACTAGTATTTTTTGATAATATTCTGATTTCCTGCCCTACAAAGGAGGAACTTGAAGTGCATATCCAAAGTGCATTACAAGTTCGAAAAGATCATCGGTTGTAAGCCAAGACGAGTAAGTGCAAGTTTTTTTGTAGGGAGATTAATTACTCGAGGCCTGTTATTCCAAAGGAAAGGGTAAAAGCTGACCCCTCCAAAATAGAAGCCTTGCTTGATCAGAAATCACCAAGGATTATTAAGTCCTTATGGACTATTAAGTCCACACAATCTCCTCCAACCCCTACCTATGCCCAAGTTTTGTGGTTAGAACTCTTTGTGGATTTCATAGGTCTACCCTCATCCCAACAATATAACAGTATTTTGGTAGTCATGAACTGATTAACTAAATACACACACTTTATGACTCTCACTTGCCCCTACACAGCCACAAAGATTGCTCAACTTTTTTTTCACTCACGTCATGAAGTTACATGAAGTTCCAAAACTATAGTCAGTGACAGAGATATCATATTCATAAACTCGTTTTGGAAATAATTGTTCAAATTACAAGGGACCGGGTTGCAATATAGTTTAGCTTACCACCCACAAGCTAACGGACAAACTGAGATTGTAAATAAGACTTTGGAGCAGTATTTATGCTATTATGTGGATAATAAATCCAAATTTTGGTCGAAATGGCTAGCCATGGCCAAATGGTGCTATAACATTAATCAATATTCCTTGATAGGAATAACCCCATTTGAAACTGTCCATGGATACCTACCTCCAAAGTTGGATAGATTTGTGAAGGTGACTACCATCAATGTGGCCATGGACAAGGAGATATGAACACGTGATCAAGTCCTAGACCTTCTAAAGAAAATTTGCAAAAAGTTCAAACACGTATGAAAACATAATACGTAAAGGTTTTTCCTAGTAAATAGGAGCCACACTTTATACCTCCCACTTCTTTTTTATCAAGGTTGTGAGAGGTACGATAGCTTACCGATTAGCTCTTCCATTATCAGCGAAGATCCATTTGGTGTTTCACATGTCTATGCTAAAGAAATAAGTTGGCTCTAAATCTGAAGTGCTACTATCCTTACTACCGATTAGTTTGGAAGGAGAAATCTTGTTAGAGCTTGAGCAAGTTGTTGGATGAAGGGTGTGAAAAATAGCGGTAAGAAAGGTTGTGGAAGTCTTGATCAAATGAAAAGGAACCTCAAATGAAAATAACACCTGGGAGCCCCTTCACTCTCTCAAGCTCAAATACCCACACCTCGAGGGCAAGGTGCTTCAAAGGGGAGAGTTTTGTTAGCCGACTAATATGAATAAACATTTGAAAGGGTGGCATAGTGGTAGAAAATAAGTAAAAAGAAAACAAAAAAATTTGTTAGAGTAACCCTAGAAAAAGAGAGAGTCGTGAATGAAGAAAGGGCAGGGAGTTGTGAAATTGCAACTGCCCAAGGAAATGAGGCTCATAGAATCAAATTCATTACGGTCATTTAGATGGCCTGTTTGGGACCATCGGATGAGCACTGGTGTATAGCTAGGTAGATGAATCTAGAAAATTAGACTGGCAATTGCAGCAGTAAGATAAGCGTGAAGAGGCAAGGAGCCATCACCAATGTCCACGTGGAGGCTTAAGAGCTATCAGATGGAGTAGTGGAGGATTATGGTTTTGTTGGCCGAAAGTGCACATCATTGCTGTCCACGTGGAGCATCATCAAATGTTCGATGAGGAAGTGGTGGATTGTGTGTTTGTTTGGAGTTCATCACTATTGTCCAGATGGATAAACTCTAGCTGTTCGATAAAAGAGGGGTAGATCAGGATGTTGCGCCAACTTTGACGAAGGGCGTGCGAAGTACATGATTTCTATCTTAAGCCAAGGTCACAAGACAGATTCCTGGCAAATGACGAAAAGCTCAACTAGTTGTTAGCAGTTATAACTACTTTAATTATGCATCACTTGTCAATTAAAAAAGCATATTATTATTATTTTTAGGGAATTTGTTGAAGACAGTATAAATAACAGTATGTAATAGATGCAGCAGAGAATGAAATACCTTTGAGTAGCTTAATTTTGGAGATATCTCCCTTCTTGAATTGGAAAAACTATCTTCTTTTCACATTTTTTTTTTTGAAAAATTTCCAATGTTCTCATTATCTATTCTCTTCGATCTTATTGTAAGGAATTGATATAGAAGATCTGAAATTGGGTTCTTACAATGCTGCAAAGATTTTGGTTTTACTATTAGTTAAAATAGCAATCTTGTGGAAAACAGAAAATCCAGCCTTGAGCTGCGGTTAATGTCATCCAAGGTAACTTCAAGAAGGTTTGTTTATTTGTTTTTTCTTGTGATGGATAAACAACAATTATATACATCAAGGACAGCAAAAGGAGTGTCAATTATGCATAAAAAGATACTGAGGATGGGAAGGGGTCAAAGAGAGACGTAATGAGAATAAGGAAGCACTAGTAGATTAGAATATATTCAGTAACATAAGCAATATCCATGGCTTGTCCTTGGAATAAAAATATTTTCCAGACTAAGAATTTACTTTTTTTTCTCTTGCAATGTCATTTCTAACTCTTAATTTGTGGTTAGAGATTAACGTGCTTCTTGCCCATTTCCCAAGCAGAGCCCACAGGTTGAACTTGGGTTTCCAGTCCTTAATTCAGAGTTAGATGCTGCTGCACCACAGGCACTTAGCCAAACAGCCACTATGTGCCTGTGTACCCAGTATCAGACTAAGTGCCTTGCTTGCCTTCTTGATGTTGATAGTTCGTAAACTCTCAGGCGACTGATGTTGTACACCACAGTTTTGATATATGTTTCAGAGTGAATTGTAGTGTGTTTTAGACATAGAAATATTTGTAACTTTTTTTTTTCTATCATTTAATCTGGATCGAAAAGGTAACTTAATTAGATCTAGACATCAACAGGGACTTTTTTAATTTTCCGGATAGCAGACAAAGAAGGAAGGAACCTTATTTTCCCAGCATTTAATCCATGGAAAGTAAGTTCTGTCCAGAGAAATTTTCATCTAAATGTTTCAGATTTATGAGGAACTCTCAAGTATATCATTAGAGTTTTATTTGGTTGCTCCATGTGTGAGCTTATTGCTCTCAACCTTGGTTGTATATCCTGGTAGTTTGTTGCTTTGGTTCTATTTACTATCACTCAAGACTTCGATTTGCATTATGCTTATATATTTGTTTTGGGAATTTCTGTATGTCGGCTCTTCAGTCTTTCTAGGGTAGTGTATTTTCCCCATATGTGATTTAAATAGTCAAGGGGGATCTGTTTCACAGGTTGTGATGTCACTCAGAGTTCATCGAAGAAACATGACAATGCTGTTATTCCCAGAAATAGGATGGCTTACACAGCGACAATGATTGTGGATTTTCTCGTTGTTATCCTTCCTGTGCTTCTATTTCTCACTGTAAGTATTTCTGAATAAAATGAAAAAACTTCTAGAAAAACAGTGAGAAATACTACATTATCTTGTGTACAGACTTTTGTATGTTTTTTGTTTCAAAGTTCTTGTGTTTTCATTATCCATCATAATGGCCTGTTAGCAATTGTTTTGATCCTTTTGTTTATGCTAAAGTGGATTAGTCTTGTGATAGAAGAGTTTACTGTTGAATCAGGTTCTAGCAGAATGGACTTATGCTGGTGCAACAATACTGACTTTGCTACTGCTTGCCTGCATTGTAATTAAAAGGTAATACAGTCTTTATTCACATTCGTTCTGGAGTTTCTGGTTATACTTTTTATGCCATGTCCATAATATTCAGAAAGCTAATGTAGTTTCATAATAGCATGCTATATAGATTATAACTCTATGTTATATGCACATGGATAGATGTGGTTCTTCGTGTACCAAAAGCCTCCAGTCTTATCATTCTTTGAGGACAAGTATTTCATCATATAGAGTTGCCATGGTATGTAGTTTCACTTCATCTATGTGCTATAATTTGCATTGTCATTGTGCTAAATCTTTCTTCTACTCTTGCTCTTTCTCTCTCACAAGGGCAATTGCTGCAGATGATAGTCACATGCTTGTGTATACTTGCTGTTGACTTCAAAATATTTCCTCGAAGGTATGCAAAGACAGAGACCTATGGGACCAGTTGGGTAAGAGCCTTATACAGTGAAGATTTCTTTTGATCTTGCTTCATTAAATCAATAGTGGAATGAGCTAGATACTATTGCCTTGTTCTTTGAATATATTGCAATGATATGTTGAAAGTTCTCGAAGGAAAGAACTACGTGTCAAAGACCTAGATGACATAACCTCAATCATTTGGATAATGATGCATAAAAACCGTCATAACATACACATCATTAAAATTACTGATCTAAGTGTATATTACAAACATTGAGTTTAACTAGTAAAATATCTCTCAAGCTACTACCTCTCACAGACATAAGACAATACCTAAACTAAAGAAAACTGCAGTAACGTGGTGACAAAACTCTTCCTGCTGTCCATCTCAAACCATGGTTTCCCGCCTAGGTTACCTGTAAGCTATTCTAAAGATTGCTGGACAAATAACAAATGAGTTGAATGCCTAGCAAATGATCCCATAATCAAAAATTACCACAATAATAGAGATTAATGAAACCAAAGAAACTCAAATATCAAGCAATAATTCATAAACATAAGGAATCAACATCAAGAGTTCCAAGAATTCACGTCAACGCTTGTCATGTCTAACAACTCAACAAGAAGAATCTATGAGGATCGTATTTTGCAAATTTAAGACTAATAAATTTACATCCCATCAGTTGGGTTACGTCTTATATAGTCTAATGACTCTGCATCAACCCACTGAGCAATGCTATGATTATACATGGTCCAACCCACTTGGTCAATCAACTATTAACAAGGTATCTCATTGGGTCACCTAACCACAGTGCACAGAGTTTTTACAGGGAAAATACAACATTTCAACATACTATCGAGATCACCGAAATGACTTTGGTATCGAATAATAGGGACTACACTAAGGCACCCCAAGGGCCCAAACACAATGTATTTTTGTATATTCTTACATATTTTATTACCTTATCCACAGAATGTAGAATGAGCATCGTGCTACAATAGGCCCAAACATAAAATCTTCCGAATCCACACATCAGAGATTCCATGTCGTCTCACACGTAGCCACTACCACAATCTACTAAGGCTAACAATTATCAAGAAACATTGCAAGAATATAGCAAGGTAGAAAGCATATCAACAATACAACAATATATGTCAACAATGAAATAATCAATCAAGGACATAATAGGGATCAACAAATCGAAGCACCAAAGTATTATTTGAATCCATTATTTTGTTCCAATTCTGTCAAAACATGTTGATTCTTTCATTAATAAGTGTTTTGAATAGTTGGAATCACCTTTCTCCAAACCTAGCATTTGAATGCTACAAAAGCTATTCAAAAGTCGCTCTTGAGACGGCCAATGTTCAAATGTCATTTAATCGTCAGCTTGAATGCCAAATTTTCAAACTTGTTCTTGAGCCTATGTTTCTTCGAATTTTCTCAAATTCGACTCGTACACTAACATTTGACACATAAGGTTTACTAAGATCGTCATATAAATACTCATTTTATGACCATTTGAACATGATTTACAAATCAAATATTACAATTTAACTCTCTATTTTGAATTAACTTGCGATTCCCATGTTTTTTTCACAATCTTTGAAATTTCCCTTAAATTTGACTTCGTAAGTAAGATTTATCAACTGCAAATGATGATTCAAGAAACTAGAGAAACACTGGAGTACAAAATAACAAGAAGATTAAGGAATAACTCCCCCAAACTCATGTAGGAATCTTTTCTCTTCTTTTTTTAAGCTTTCCTTCTCGGATTTTGTGGTTAATTCCTAATTCTTAAGCCCCAATATTCATAGACAAACAAGTTCTGGCCGCCTTTGATCCATTCATAGCAATCTGATTGGTTGAATTACATGTTTGGCGCTCCAGTCATGAATTTGGTCCTCTGTTTCTATGACATGCTTTCCATGTTATCCCTTTGGCTGACTTCCTCAAATTGGCTTGCTTGGGTGCAAATTTCGGCTTTAGGTCAGTCAATTAGGCAACCTTAAATCTTAGCTTAGGATTAAGTTAATTGTCCAATTAGCACCCAATTAGAGTCCAATTTGTGTGGGAAAGGAACTAAGGTCACCCTTTTCCTCTAATTGCCCCACATTAGCTCACTTCATATTCTCGTAAGGGATAATTAAGTCTTAATCAAGCCTCATATAACACCAATATCACATTCAAACAATATTAATTATCCCGATTTGGTATATCAATTGGGCATATCAACATAACACGATAACTTGGCCCCTTTTTTTTTTTACATAATTCTCTCTTAATAGATAATTTGGCCTCTACTTATGTCCCAAAGCACCATAATTATGCCCAAGTGATATAAATAAAGTATCCCAATCTAATAGGCTAAATAGATATTTTCACATAACCCCGAAATTAATTTAACAAGTTCTTCAAGAATTCCCACAATTATCACAATTTTTTTCCCAAATTATTTAACCTTTTAACTTGGAATAATTAGACCCAAATTATAACAATTAGTTATCCCAAATAATGTATCAAAATTACCTTTGTGATAATGCAGAATTTATTTACCTGAGGAAAATCCGGGATGTTTCACTATGTCTTCATGGAGCATTGGTTTGTTCTTTGTATCCCCTTTTAGTATGTATATACATGTTTTTTGGGTAATGTGTGTTTTTAATGTATCTGGCTTTCGTTTTTTTTCAGATCACTGATTTGGAAATTTCTAGATTTATGTTTATTTATTTATTTATTTATTATTTCTTCAATTGTCATCATAGCTGAAAAAGTCACTTTGAAATTTGTCCTCAATATGATTATATCAGATGGATCTAGGCGTAGGCTCATTTGTTCTGGCAAATGCATTGGTCTCACGACAAGCTCGCAATGTCTCTTTGAGGTGAGTCTTTGACATATTCCAGTTTTCTTCTTCCCCTTCTTTTTGGGTAGACATGCTGTTGTACCTCATAGTAGGTGTGTTTTCTTTTGCTAATTTGATTTTCTTTAGTAAGAAGTTGTAAGGAAAACCCTTAAACCTCCAACCCATTACTTTGGCTTTAGAAAATTAATTGAGCATTATAGCAACAGTTCATTGGCAACTTAAATTTTCTGAATCTATTTGGGGGATTCTTTTCCTCAAATAAATAACATACATGGAAATTCAAGGTATATGTGAGGCGATACTTTTCTCCTCATTGATATTGATGTTCACTGTGTTGTTATGTTATGTTGCTTTGTTTGGTAAATGCATAGTTACGGGGTTTGGAAACCATTATGCTTGATATGCAGTATGGTGGGGGATTCAGGGGGACCTGTTCCTATGGTAAAATCTGAAACAAGATGTTGCTTCATTTTGAATCTACATATTATCTTTATTTGTGGTATGCATGAAGCAACGAATTGTGGATTAGGGATAGGGCTCTTGCATATAATCGTGTGGTTGTGAATTTTCTGCATCCTTGTATGGATGTGGTAAAGAGAGGACACCCTTAAATTTTTTAAAGATAATTCTGCTCAACGGATCATTTTTCAGTGGCTCATTGTTAGGTTTATCACCTTGTTTCCTAACTAGAGGTATTATTACAGACCTCAAAAAATTTCATATGCCCCTAGGTTTAGTAGTTAGTGCCTCCAAGCTTCTTTACAGGAAGCTTGCAGCTATTTGATTTCTTCCCCTCCAAAATGATTTGGAGGGGAAGACAAGTCTTATTGTCAGCCCAACAGCAAGACTTATCTTCCTTTTTTTGTTGCTTCTGGATGGGAAGAAATGGGTTGGCTTTTGAGAATAATAGTGATTCTAGAATGTTCTCATAGATTGTTAGGTAAACCTTTTATTCATCTGGTTGAGCCATAACCATCCTTTCCAATGAACATAAATGTATTTTGCTTATCTTCTTTCTCTCCCTCTCTCGCAGTTAGGATATGATTGGCTCTTGTAAATTATTTTTTATATATTGTTGATGCATCCTTTGCATCCTATAATACAGAAACCAATCTTGTTAGGGAATGAGGGGAGGAAAAACCTATATTTTCTGCCGTCAACTTTCTGGCTATTTGGGTGATAAGATCTATCATCATTGTGGTTCAAATCCAATCATCAAATTGATGATATTGCTAACCGTCTTCTGTTCTTTCTTTTCCTTTCTTCTACATCATTTATGTGACCTCAGGAAATGGACAAGTACCCTTCAATCTACTTTTCCGCTAATCTTATTGGGACTGGTTCGTCTTATTTCAACTGCTGGAGTAGACTATCAGGTATAATTTTTGATTTATTTTTCATGTGCAGGGTCAATTTATTATAGTTGACTCTGTAATACCATCTTGTATCTTGAATGGTTCCTTTCCTTGTTTGACTACTTTATTCAGACATTAAAAAGCAGGTAATATAGGTGAGAGTAGAAATTGTTGGAAATCTTCTGTTTGAGT
Organism: Nepenthes mirabilis; assembly: GCA_025585075.1. Lineage (NCBI taxonomy): Eukaryota > Viridiplantae > Streptophyta > Magnoliopsida > Caryophyllales > Nepenthaceae > Nepenthes > Nepenthes mirabilis. Next base: position 5,463 of record JAODPA010140280.1, on the reverse strand, counting down.
AGAGATGTACTTGCTTGATTTAGGTCCTGACATCCAAAGTGGAGATGGACGGAGCAACTACTTATAATATCTTATAAATTAGGAAGTGTTCTTATTGTGAAATAACAGAATGAAATAAGATTACTTGAAGAATTCCCTCTTCCACATCAAGAAGAAAATTGTCCTTACTTTAGCACTTCAGATCTTATAATAAGATCTCTGATATGATCCCACCCTTATTTTCTCTACAGTTTGAAGCAATTGTACAGTTCTTTGAGTTGAGATGACATCTTTTTCATGGACTAATATTCATGTTACTTGTTGCCTTTTGAGACTCTTACTGGCTTATTCACAAGGCCAATCTTTGCCTTCAAGGTCCATGTGGGAGAATATGGAGTGCATTGGAATTTCTTTTTTACCCTTGCTGCTGTATCGCTTCTAACATCAACAATTAATGTAAGCCCAGAGTATTGTGGGATTCTTGGTCTGCTAATTCTTGCAGGTTTGCTTGCAATTTGCGTGATCACTATGTGTGTTTTTCATTGAGACTGAATTTTTTAATTTCTAAAACACCCGATTTGTCATCCTCCAGGGTACCAAATCTGTTTGATGCAGGGGCTAAATGTATATTTGGTTTCTAATAAGAGGGAAACAGACATTATCAGCCTAAACAAGGAGGGAATTTTTAGCATATTTGGTAAGGATCATTTGAAACTACTTTTGTGTGGCTCATTTGTCATGATAACACAGCTCTTCCTTCCTCATTCTTTTACATCCCTATATTGATTGTCTTCCTTTCGAAAAATGGACACAGAGAACATAAGATGTTGATTAGAAAAATGGCTAATTGTTGTGAAAATTCTCCTTGTGATTATTGCTGTTGTTACATGGACACAGAGACTACAACAATGAATGAAGCAAGTCGAACTGCATGCTTCAGGATATACATTTTCATGGTTATCCATGAATAATGAATTTCAGAGTTCTTTTCTGTCATATGACAATTATTTCTTCCTAAATGTTTTGCTTTTCTAAAACCCCCTTCAAATATTGGTCAAAGCCCCCTAAAGTGATGTTCAACATGAATCCTCCGGCTTTCTGTGTTCTGATTTTCCCTATTTTTGTCAGTTATTTTGGTATGCCCCTGATGACACAGCAAGGATACAGTAAACAAAAATCTAGACCAGGTTAAGTTTTTTACATATAGCAAGATTGAAAAAGAAAAAAAATTCTCTGTGATATACACCAGGAAATTCTTTAATTAGCACCTTAACAATAATTCTAAGAACCACTTACCCTCCATTGGTACTGGCACTAGCATCCACATTACTGACACTGAATCCCACATCAATGGTGGATAACCCCTAATTCAGGCTTCAAACTAGAGCCATCGTGTCTTCATGTATTGTCCCCCTTTAACAACCTGATTGTGTGGCTTTCTGTTCTAAATTCTTGATAGATTCATCTTCTGCATTTTTTTTTTTTTCTGTTTTGGACTTAGTAAAGGCTACATCATTTTGAATCCTAATTACGTGAATTTGATGTGCATCGGATAGATCAGTGGATTGTTGAGGTATTTTGAAGGTTCAGATTAAGATTGTAAGCTTTTGCATCAGGATTTCTCTGACAATATGGTCAACAAATAACCACTTTTGTGCATTTGGATGGAAGTGGATGATTGATTTGCACAAAATTAGATAATAAGTACAAGGAGAAGACAGAGTTGGGGAAGAAAATTAGAATTTCTTGGTCTCACACAAGACTCACAGCTGCAGAAAGAAAAACAGTGGAGGGAACATCCTTGCTGACTTGGTCTTTTAGCAAAATTGTGGGAATCCATTCATTGAAGTCATTCCACTCCCACTAATCCACATTTTGTACAAGTCGTATATGACAGCAAACTCTATTTCAGAATCAAAACATACTAACAGAATCGCAAGCATTCTGTTTACATGTCACTATGCTTCTGATATACATATCCTTATTAGAGGCAACTTGTTTGACTTGAATGCTTTAATATTTCCAAAGATGTTCTGTTGATTGGAAGCAATTAAATGTCATAGCCATGCTCAATTGTCCTTGTCTATACAGAAATTTCTAGGTAAAATAAGGAGTCAAAGTGACTATTTGTAACTTCTGCTTCAATTTTGATTTCACTAGTTTCTTTTTGCTATGTATTTTTTTCCTTCATTTTCTGAAAAATATTACACTGCTTAATGGAAGACAGGATTCATTTCTCTGGATGACTTTCCTTATTACTATGTAATCTTCCTATGACAGACTATAGGGTTCTTAGAATGAGTAATTGCATCTGATCATTTTAGCTGAGCTGCTGTTTGTTTTTTCGTACCCTTTTTTGGTTCTAACTGCGATTCAGGAATTGTCCTTCTAGTCCATCCATCTAAGAAGTAGCTGAAGAAATATAAAATGGCAAAAAGAAAAGAGACACTGCAGTTCTCTAAAAGAGCTACTAGTTGAATTACTGAAAAATGTTACCTGAACAGATTACTCAGAAGCTCTCTACTTGTGATTTTTATAGCTATATAAGTCCATGCCATTTTAAAAAACCATAATAAAGTGTTAATTTTGGCTGCAGCCTCTATTGCTGTTAGATATAATTCCCTATCCATAACATTGTCATGTCCTTCTCAACAGGGCTAATCAAACTCAAGAGAAATTTACCTACATTATTTTTGAAAAAAATTAATTATTTTTGTCAATTTCTAAACTTTTTATCATCCTAGGATATTGGGGTATATATCTTGTTGGTGTCCAGCTAGCCTACCATCTTTTCTTTCAGAACAATCCCACTGCCGCATCCAAAGATGATCAATGGGCAAGAACTAGAGTCTGGGTTCTTTCTTTCCTATTTTGGTATGATAATCTGCAGTTTTTCTTGTGGTTTTGTCATTTCAGTAATATTTATCATTTTATCTGACTTATTTATTGTAAATTTTTACATACTAATCATATTTCAATTCCTATCCCAGGTTAGTAACTATGATTCTTGACTGGCATGTCGAACGAGTTTCCCGAAGAATGGTATGATTCATTTTTTTGCTATTTCTCATGTGTTTGTCTCAGTGAGAGATTCGTAACTGTAGTTAGAGAATGACATAGAATGTTTCAAAACGGTTCCTGCAGTGCAACCTGGCTTATGTAACACTTGTTTTGGCGGTAAACCTTCAGGTACCCTCATTTCATTTGCTAATGTAAGGATACTTACAGAACATTGTCTACCTGCATGGATGAAAATATCTGCAATATTCTAAATATTGGATGATATATGTCGGTATCGGGCACTTCAATAATAATAGTTTCTTATACCGTAGTAATATCACGATATATCGGTCGATATACCAATTATTTAGTCGATATATTGACTAATATGGCCTCTCAGTTTATGATTTTTTGAATTTTTTTCCTTTCGATATATCTGATATCAATACTCGATGTCTAATACTAATATAGTTTTGACTGATACTGATATTTTTATCCATGGTTTACTATTTTGTTATTTTTTCTGAATTTAGATTTGGTTTAGTAACATTTTGCATGGCTTACTCGTAGTGTTCTTTGGGATCATTTGAAAATTTTATTATCCCCAGTAATATGATCTTACTCGTAGCTTTTGTTCTTCTGGTTTGTTTATTCTGATTTTGAGTTTCGCATTTCCTCAATTTGGGAGAAAATATCATGGATGTAAATATTAGCCCATGTGGAAAAATATTGCAATATCAAAGCGAGGTTAGAGGTGGGAGTCCTGAATGCTAGATCTCTGGCATAAAGTGGAGGTTAAATTGGTTTTTACATGATTGATTGGTAAATAACAATAACAAAGTTTTAAGTCCCACTAATACGATTCAGTTTTCATCATTATATTCGATTTAGTAGAACATCCTTCCAAGAACAGAAGGAATTCTAAATTGATGTTTATAACCTCATACCAAGTGGTTAATGCAAAGACTTGCTGTGCTCTATTTCTGCTGTAACCTGCACTAACTGTGGTGTAATTTGTTCAAATTCTGTGCACTTTGCCAAGCAAACCATACGGATTTTGCAGGTGCTAGCGATTTTGATGCTTTCGGAGTACCTGCCGGGAAGTAAATTTACAGCAGTTGAAGAAGCATTTAACCTAAATCTACTTGGGTCATTTCTTCTGGTAACTATTGTAAATAGTGTGTCTTATAAGCCAATCATATGATAAATCTGATTTGCTATGCATTGTTTTCATGCAGGCAAATGTTCTCACAGGGGTGGTAAACTTGTCTGTGGATACTATCTCTGCGTCTTCCATTGAAGCCCTTGTCATCTTAATTACGTATGCATTTGTTCTGTGCTTTGTGACTGGTGTCCTTGGTTTTTGTGGCTTTAGGTGTAAATTTTGGTAGGATGGATTGTTCAACTTTGTTTCTGAATTTTTTATTCAATTTTCTGTTCTTGAAAGCTTAGTCGTTTAGGCTTGACTTGTGTGGGCTCAAAGAAAAAATGTACGAAAAATACTCTTAAATGACATGATGTTTCTTGATCTACTTGTTTGTGTGAATTTATTAGTTTGTGTCGTGGCCGGGACTTTGCCTTATCGGAGGTGTTTTTCTAGCGTCCACCTAAGTATACCGAAGGTTTAGAAGGAAACTCTCCGGCTCTAGTAGCTGTAGTCTCCGTCGTTTTCTTGAATCCATTGCTCATCTCCTCGTGATCACATCAAGGGTAGACAAAGTTGTTGTGATGTACTCGGGCATATTTATCCGAAAGTTTCTTCCATTTGTCGATCAATAGCTGGTTATCTAGATTTCTTTCCTTGGAGAAGGAGGGTTATTAGAGCTTGTGTTTTCTTGGCTGCTCTTTCAAACATCTGGATTCGGAAAATTAATGCGACATTTGATCCATGAAACGAAGGCGAGTCTAATGCCAAACGCTGCGTCTAGATGCTTACGGAGGGTCTCACCCGATCACCGTTTTTCTTTTCCACTTCCAATCCACAGGAGGTTTTCCCCAGAGAATAATACTCGACAACCGCCTCCCAATGGGCGGTTGAATATCAACACCAATGCTGGTACAAACTCGGTTAAGGTGTCTTATATGGAAAGTATCCGTGGATCTGTACGTGGCAAAATCGGTCTTCGCGCTTCCCTGAGTATCGTGACATCCTCACGGCTCAGCCGTGAGCCATTTTATCACGCCTTACATGTTGCACGGAGATGAGGACCGGAGAACATGTCCCCCGTGCTTAAGACCCCTGGCTAACTCAAGTTCCTTCATGCTTGCAGAGATTCATCACTAAATGTCCCCTGCGCTTATCATCAAACAGATTGTCTCCAATCCGAAGGACTTCATGAGGTATGCCAAGCTGCTACTTATAATACTCTTGACCATCTGTTTAAACAAGTGTGTTTTTCAGCAGGTCAAATAAAGAAAACTCTCTGTCTTTTACTATTATTTATTATAAATTTATTAATTCTAAGAGTTTCAGTCAGCTTCGCT
>JAODPA010140269.1:0-15917 GCA_025585075.1 Nepenthes mirabilis | reverse complement strand
CTATATTTTTAAAAGAGGTAGAAACCTTAATCTGGCGGGGGAAAGGAGGTATAGAATTGAAGGGAAGGCCGATTGTCTCTCCGTTTGAAACGGATTTTTCGATCCTTTCATTTCGTCCACAATTCGTTTCTTGGAATTCTCGCTGTCCTTCCACTTTTATAGGGCTATTTCCTTTCCCCTATGGTTTATATCTCCCTACTTTGACCTGCATTGTCTGATTTGGGGTTTGCGTCAATGGGTGAATCGGCAGCATTTAATCAATCTTTCATCTCAACACCGTTGCCATTGGCGATGTCTTCGCCTCCGGCACCAGCCGGTGAAACTTCCGAGGACGCCTGTAGTATTTGCCTCGAACCTTTCACCGTTCACGATCCGGCTTCTGTATGGGTTTCGCTGTTATCCACTGCATCTTTATATCTCTGTCCGTTGATTTTCTGTTGTTTGAATCAACTTTTTGGCTTATATTTATCTTTTTTTTTTTAAATATTTTGTTCTTACAATGTTCGTCTACTTGTGTATTTAAATATCAATTTTAGCTTCCAATGGGAATGATGTTATTTGTGGATTATTAGTAAACTATCCACATAAAGAGAAGTGATTATTGATTTGTGGGTTTTTCTAGCTACTGTCACTGGGACACCAGTTAAGAGGATATTCAAGGGACGTATATTTTGATTTTATTACCGCAAAACCCGCTTGTATTTGTTACGAGTCTGAGTGGCACTTGTTGGAGAGATGGTTGATTTATTTATAGATGCATGTTTTGCCTTTAATGGAATTTTTGTCTATGACTTTGTGGGCTTGATTATACTTTTAATTTTGATGATTGATTTGCCATTATAAGAAGATAATAACTCCTTATTCAACCATAATTTTGCTAACTTAGTGAGGCATAGTTTAACCGTCTCTAAACTCTAAATAGCAGAAGAGAAATCTGGCCATCTTAATCAAACAATAGCTCAATTGTGATCCTTATATTCCGTATTTTTCTTTTTGATATTCTCTTTTGATGGTTTGCTGGTGTTTGGTTGCAATGCATACCCTAAACTTACTAGCCTTTTCTGCTGCCGTGGCAAGAGTTTACTTTCTGATAAGTAGGTCGGTACTAAAATCATACGTTGTTACCTTTATTCTTCTCCTTACCAAGAAGGCTTTATCTATTTGGCATTGGAAGTTGTCAGTCGGCAAGCCTTTTTTCATGTATAATTAGTTAGACCGAATCGAAGCCTATTAATGAGTTGGGATTTTTTATCATTTTAGGTAACTCGTTGCAAACATGACTTCCATCTTCAATGTATACTCGAATGGTATGCTGAGTTATGATCCTTAGAATTTTGGCCTTTCCTGCAATTAATTTTGTCTTATATCTTGGTCTAGCACGTAGAATACCCGTTTGGACTTGATGTGTGTTCCTTTCTTTCTTAGGTCTCAGAGAAGCAATGAATGTCCAAATTGTTGGCAGCCTCTTGTCTTGAATGATCCTGCCAGGTTGGTTGGTTGTTGAGCAATAATACAAGGAAATGCATAACACATTCATTTTACACAGACCAAGAGAATGACTGTTCCCTTTATTGCTTTTATTTCTTTTATTTGCATAGCCAAGAACTTCTAGCTGCAGTTGCGATGGAAAGAAACTCAAATCATAGACACCTCGAGGGGAAATCATCTTCTTCTGCTCATTATTATGAGCATGATTCAGAAAGTGTAATTTATTAATTTATGATTCAGCTTACAGTATTGTATTTGGGTGCTTCTCTGCTGAATAATGTGACGGAGCAAAGTGAGTTATTTCAGGGAACTTCTCACACAGATGGCTCTGATTTCAATGAGCGTATAATGCAGCATCTGGCTGCTGCTATGGACCAAGCTTCCTATGTCCGTGGAAGGGAAAAGCAGAGATTCTCTGAAGCTGGCCCTTCTCAAGAATTTGTGTTCCCATCCTGTGTACGTGCATCTGGCATGAACCAGTTACAGCCTAATTCAACTGAAGAATTTCATTCATCTCATGACTCTTCTGGACTTAGTTCATTAACTTCAAGTATCTCATCCTTCATTGATGAACGACCTACATTATTACGCACTCCATCCCTAGGGGATTTGTTTTCCCTCACCAGTTCGCAGACAGAAGGTCATCATAGATCCAGGTATGCTGTTGCAGTCTCGGATTATCAAGACCCTTCATTTTTCATTCAAGTAAATGTAACTTTGTACATGCAAGTCAGCATTTGGTGTACAATCTTCTAGTGGTTAGATGCATTCTCTGCCTAGAATTGTTTTGCATTTACTCCCTAGAAACTACATTAGAATTAATTCCATTTTCTTATAAGAGTAAGTAAGCCCATTTCTTTTCTATCCACTATGTGATGGCACTGGGTGCTTACTGCTAGCTACTTTCCTGTCAAATGTAGCTCTTTTTATTGTTTCTATTTTTTTTTTCTTTTTTTAGGTCCAGTTTTTTGTAAAAAGTATGGCTTACAGTGACTTGAACCAGGACTCATCCCATCATAGTGCAAAGCTAGAAGGGTAGATGCTGCTAGGCCAGCTTGGCTATAAATGGTTCTCTTTATATACCGTTTGGTTGGATGGAATTATTATTTTGTTTCAACCAAATTTTGTTTGGAATTTATATTGCCTTGTTTGTTTGCAATTTTGGGTGAGAATTGTTATTGCAATATACCAAAGAAGTGACCACTGCTGCCAGCTACACCTTGGTCAGTGCTATTGACTGGTGATGCAAAAATTATAATTCCCAGATGGATGGTTATTCTATGTGCAAACTTAATATTATACATTTATTTTGCAAGCATATATGTTCCATTCCATCTTACTGCATTCTAGCAAATAAAGGGCCTTATATTTTACACACTTATTTCACATTCATAGCAAGTAATCCTTATTTAATTTCAGAACAACTCAAAGACAACTACTGCCTTATGGTACTCAGAGACCGAGGTTATTAGAGCCACTTGCTTTATCGGAGTCGATGAAATCAAGATTGTTTGCTGCTTCAGCCAGGTATCCTGCCGGAGCCCATTATTTTATGGATTTTGCATTAAAAAGTTACTTCATCTTCTCAATTTTGAGCTATATATTTCTCACAGATATAAAGATTCAATAGGAAAACGTACACAAGGCCTCGGAGAGAAGTTTATTGCACTCAACAAAACAGAGGAACCCAGTAAAGGAATTCAACATGAGATGAACCCTTGTATGGCTGGTTTATCAGAGACAATTGAGCGCCTCAATCTCAATTCCAAAAGAAACATTAATTTTTGTAGAGGATTTAGCACCACTTGTGGAGCCTCTGTTGTCTCTTCTAGGGAAAAGGGGGTTCAGGAAAATGTCGAATTTGCACGAAGATTAGAGTTGGATGAACCATTATGTGATGCTTATTCTATTGAAAGCCACCAGGAAGTTTCTCATGCTCGGGTATGTTGAATTTGTTTTCAAATTTACAGTGAAATAACATACAACTTATAATTTAACAATTTCTGAAAATGAATGGTTGTCCAATAATGATCAAGGGTTATATATTTGTATGCTAAATTGGATATATTGAACTCTCTTCACTATGCTAATTGGTATGATAACGAGTAAATGGTGGGGAACATAATGATAATAGTTGTTTATCTAATATTCTTTGATGCTTTCATTGCTTGCTGATGGTGTCAAATGTAGATTAAGTGGTTCCACCTTTCCTCCTTCCCTCACCTAACCCCAAGGCATTGTGGCCAACAAAATTCATGGAAAAGAGAAAAATAAAACTTAGTTCCTATCTGTCTACTTGGTATTAATGAAAGTTGATTTCTTTAATGAAAAGGACGTTTCGTCCTAGATTATACAATAATAATTTAACCCTGTGCAAGATTAGCAGAAGCAGTACAAAATCAAATATTCAATACACGTAAGAAATATTTAAATCTAGATGATAGGAATAATACGAGCACAACAATAAGCACAACCTGACGTTGATATAGGACTAAATATGATCACGGAATATGCCAACCATAAAAAACTTAACAATCTTTCTCTTTGGCAATTCCGTAACAAAGCACATAATGTAAAAAAAATACAAGTGAAGCACGGGTTCAGACACCACCGAGATAGAATCCGTATGCATAAAAATCTACATCTAGTGAGAAGTAAAACTAATAAACCAAGTAAACATAAAAATCTACACGAGCACTGTTGTGTCGATACTGTGACTGCCGCGCTGATACTATTACTGTGTTGCCTGGTCAAACATGGTTAGTACAAACATGTATAATACAAGATGATATAATAGGACGGTAGCAATAGAAAAAGAAGACAACATGCATCAACAAAATGATTGAAGGTATGACAGTAGAAGATATAAAGTCAGCAAGAGAAATACAAGTATCACAAAAATCCAAGAAGAATGCTCTCTCACAAAAATAGTATCTCCCCCTAATAAAAAGAATACCGTCTCCCCCCATTAAAAATAATAGAAATATGGTCTCCTCCTATCAAATTATAAAAATAGTCTTCTCTTTTTGTCACGAAGAGCCAAAGAGAGGGAATCATTCAATGCCGAAAGAATTGCTGTGGGGCTGAGGACCATAATGACGCCACCACCATCGAAGCTTAGCCTCCTGTGTAGCCAAGCGGGCATCCATACACTCAAAGCCAGTAAGAATATGGGACTATTTGAGATTGTGAAGCAAGGATCCGCTTTTACGATGAATAAATACACTCAAAGCGATCCGTTAGGCAAGACATCTGGCCCATCAGAGCGGCGGAGGAGGAAGTAGAGTGTTGGTGAGGAGCAGACGGTTCGAGGCCCGAGGGGTCAGGGGAGGACAATGGGGAGCTAGATGATCCATCATTCGGCTGATAGGCAGGCACCTTAGGGAGAGGCTCATCGAACGGCTCCTGGGGATCCATTGCAAATTGATGAAAATGGGATCGACTTTGAGAAAAGGTGGTGGAGGTAATAGGGCGAGCGAGTTGGAGACGAGAAAGATTAAAAAAATGATAACTGAGGCTAGCAAGCAACCGTTGAATGAGGCATCCATGGGGAAGATTATCATCTTTACAAGCGGTGAAGTGGGAGATAATGTGAGAAGCGAAATGGGATGGCAAATCTATGGGCCGGCCACTCAGTAGAGCATACAGTAATGGGGCTTTGTTTAGAGGAATGGACAAAAAGTGAGATACAGGAAAAATGTTCGTGAGCATGATGCAGCTCACGATCAGACGCCTAGGAGAGAGGAGGGAGGTCTTAAAAGATAGCTCATTTCACTCCATGGGGGCACCATGGAGGAATGTAGCGACCTCATTTGGATGAGGTCGGAAGAATGGAGGAAAAGGGTAGTCGGGATTGGTCACTTGAGGAAGGGTAAGAACTCGTGTGATCACATCCAGAGTAATCCGGATGTGTCCCCCCCACACGTAGGTGGAGAAGGAACGGAAGGAAGACTCGTGAATATTCGAATAAAACTCTTGAATAAGAATAAGAGAATGAGCAATCAAGTAGGTGAGGGCCAGCTCCCACCGGAGGTCAGTGAACACAGAGAAAATGGAGGGGTCAAGTGAGTCAAGGCATACTTCCTGTTCAAGGAAGAGTTGCCGATGGGACATGTGTGTAAAGAATAAAGCCTCAGCCTCGGGACTGATAAAACGCTCGGGAGCGAAGATCCCACTTGGGCAATTGCATTTGCTGATCAATTTTTGCGCCGAAGATTTTCTCGGGACCGACATCTGAAATACAGAAAAAAAATTTTAAGAACAAGTAAAAACAATTTTCTATGCACACGAGCCTCCTCCTCTCCCTATCATGGTGCTCTGCCTTTTTTTTTTGCACTGTGCTGTGTGTTAGTGGGAAGGAAGGCAGAGGAGGTGGACGGCGCTGGGCAAGTGCAGGAGGGCTGCGCGTAAGACGGTCAACTGCCAGCACCAAAGGCGCCAGTGGTGCACGGTCAGGCTGCATGAAGGCGGCTATGGACGGCGCGGGCGGCACGGTGAGCACGGCCAGGGGACCAACTGAGATGGTGGGAGCGCAGGCCAGTGGAGGCGCCATTGGCACCGTGAGAGCCCAAAATAGTGGTGGCAACGGATCAAAGACAATCTTGCAAGATCCACGCACAAACTGGTGGATCTGGAGCCAGAAAAGAAGAAATCATATAAGTCGGCCGAAACGGGAGGAACTCATGGTGAGATTGTGCAAGAACGAAGGGAGAAGGCTGGCGCTGCAATTAATGGCGGAACAAAGCGCACAGGGAGAAAATCGACGAAGAAGGAGAGACATACCTTGAGAGATGCGCACAATGGAGGAGGGAACCGTCAGATCTAATGGTGGGTACGAGAGAAAGTAGTGAGAGAGGTGGCCGGAGAGAGGTAATTGTGCGAGAAGAGAGAGCATGGAGTGAGGGTTTGGCTCTGCGCATGCTGCTCACTAGAAGATAAAGGCGAGCAGCGTGTACTCGAGCCCGTAGAGGGCCAGCGCACAGAACGCTCGTTTTTTATTTTTATTTTTTGTTACACAAAATTTAATAACAAAAATCCACCCTAAAAAGGGAGAATTGCCCAATTAATGAAAATTTTATCCTAACAAAACTTTCCATTTTTTTAAAAAAAATTTGATTAGGATTTCAGCTCACTTTTCTTGACCCATATTTTTCTCTTCGAATTTGCTTTCTGATTCAACATTTTTACTTGCTCATTTAGTTGTTGAATGTGATAAACAAGTTTGTGCATTTTTGTTTCTTGCCTTTGGTTGAATAGAAAATTCATGGTATAGCAATGGGGACGAATGTAACCAATCTTTCCACACGCATGACAAGTAGGCACAAATTTGGGCACGAAAGGGGACTTTCTAGGTCTTTGGTGGAAATAATTATTTGGTTTAATTGAGTGGTTAGTGTTGGTGGCTTTCTTCATAACTTTTGGCTGTATAGATTAGGCAAAGGATTGGAGCTAAATATTTTCTCCACACGTTGAGGCATTGACTTAATGATTTTAGATGTATTAGCGTTTTTGTATGGAATGTTTGTGGCGGGAACAAAAATAGTTTTAGGTTGCGCGTCATGTTGGGAAATATTCTCAACATACTCCAAACCTTTTTTATTTCCAGCAATTTTTCCAAAACCCAACATGTGATCAAGTTTTTATGTTCCACTTAAAAATATGCTCATATCGTTCTTAGTGTTTTTAAGCTCCACTTTTAGGGCTTTAAGTTTTGCGATTGAGGAGTTGTTTTTCATTTCTAGATCATGATATATTTTTGTGACACTATCCAATTGGGTTATAACTTCTGCCTTTTCTTTTTCCAATTCAATGAGTTTACTGTTTAATATTTTATTTGTTTTATTTACTTTTAATAATCCCTAAATGGTTTATCATATACTTGTTGAAGTCCATCAAATTCGTTATTAGATTCTTTATGAGAGGAATCTGATTGTTCAAGAGGTGCACCGGTAGCTTCATCACCACTAATAATAGTTGTTTTGAAGGCCATATAATTTACCTCATCATCTCCTGTGGATTTTTCATCATGATTTTCATCATCTTTATCATCTATTAGAGACACATTTAAAGCTTTTTCTTTCAGACGCTTAAAATTTGGGCACTCAGCCTAGATATGACCGAAGCTGTGGCATTCATGGCATTGGATTCCTTGGGGTTTCTTATTTTTAGAATATTTAGTTTCCTTTTTATCTGTCTTAATAGAAGTATGAGATAAATCAGTTTCTTTAAAGGGACGTTTGCTATTCTTATTTTTGAAGAATTTCTTAAAATTTTTTACGGACATAGCAAACTCCTCATCACTACATAACTCTTGGTTCGAGTGACGATTTCTCTCTTCCTTTACAGTTTTCAGGGCAATTGATTTGTTTCTTTTTGATTGAGAAAAAGTGTGCTTATATGTTTGAAGGGACCCAACAAGTTCTTCGATTTTCAATTGATCAAGATCTTTATTTTTTCGATAGCAATGACTTTAGGTCTAAATCGCTCTGGAAGTAATCAAATGACTTTTCTAACTATTTTATTTTCAGGAATTCGTTCTCTTAAATTAAATGAGGAGTTTACAATATCATTTAATTGAGTATAAAATTCATCAAAAGTCTCGTCATCCCCTATTCGAATTTCTTCAAATCTAGTCGTCAGAATTTGTAGTTTCGAATTCTTAACAAGTTTGGTGCCTTCATGAGTGATTTCAAGAATGTCCCACGCATCCTTTGAGATCTTGCACATATAGATACATTTAAACTCTTCGGAAGATACAACCATAAAAATAGCATGTAGCCTCTTGTTCTAATTGCATGAATCAAGCTCTTCTTTCGTCCATAAGAATAGAGTTTTCGGTTTATCACCCGTGGTACTCTTGGGTAGAGTCCACCTAGTTTGAGTGCGTGCCCACACGCGCTCATCTATCGATTTGAGAAAGACTCTCATACGAACCTTCTAATAAGTATAATTACTCCTATCAAAGTAGGAAGGAACGGACAACGATTGACTAATATACATCTAGATCGGGGTCGCGGATCGGGATAAGTCTCTGATATCAAATGTAAAGGACATTTCATATCAGATTATACAATAATATTTCGACCCTGTACAAGATTAGCGAAAGCAGTACAAAATTAAATACACATAAGGAATATTTAAATCTAGATGATAGGAATTACACAAGCACAACAATAAACACAACCCGACATCGACACATGACTAAATATGGTCATGGAATATGCCAATCATAAAAAACTTATCATTTGGCATTCTAGTTTTACTAATTGGTGAAAGTTTCAGAAATAAGTGATGTTTTAATTTCTCTGGAAGTATTCATCATAAGTTGTTTTAATAGTTCCTCTTTATTGTTATACATAGTGCCAAATGGATTTTTGGAGCGATGTATAGAAGTCTTAGCCGTTGTTTGTTTTGGATGTTGGGGGCTTGTGGTTAGCTTAATTGTTCGATGACTTAATAAATAGTTGCTCTTTCTGGGCAAAACTCAGCTATTACTGTTGTTGTGGTAAATGATTTGTTAGCAAACAATTTAACTAAACAATATTTTGTATTATGAACGACAACACAACTTATTCTCAAAAAGGGTGGTCAGTGAATGAGCGTTGGACATAGTTTATATGTGAAAGGTTAGATGTTCATAACATTATTTTTGCACTGCAAAGAGATTTTTTGTGATGTGAAGTTGCGACTATCAGGTTACAATGAATAACTTTTTCATTATGCTAAGGATGATAGGCGTGTGTGCCGTTTGAATTGTGTAGGACAGATGCCACGCTGCATTTAGGGATTTTCTATAAGGATACTACAAAAATGCTTCCTAGATACAACATTATCAAAGTTTGGCAATGTAAAACCAGAATGATATGTCATCCTATGGTGTATGGTTGATCTGATTCTTACATATCCTCAGCAGGCTGGAAATCCCAAAGTTGTTAGAATTGACGCTCTTGAGCTGGTACCCAAAAGCACGGTTGGCAATTCCATCCGTCTCAACAAGAGTTTTGCTCATGCACCAGACGCCTACAAAGGAGGCCAATGAATCCTCATGACTGGTTTGTGCACCTTCCATATGGTGACTTTAAGTTTTTCTAAATTAAGTTGCTGCTTTGCTTCAGTAATGGCTTCATAGCAGGGTTTTGTTCGATAAATATGGCTCCAGTAACTGGTCTGTTTTTTCGTTCTTGTGCTGTTGAGCCTTTGGTTCGAAAATTGTACGTCATGAATTGATGCTTATGCAGCAGTGATGTACTGGTTGAGAATAGACTGCCCGCTGAGCAGGAGTCACAGCATAATAATAAAGTTATTATATGATCTAGTATTTGCTAGTTCAAGTCATAAAAACAGCCTTCTATAAATTATAAAGTAATACTGTATAAAATAAAACGAAAATTGTCTGAACATTTGCTATGCAGGATGTCCATCCGTTTTAAATTGGCTTTCATATTTCCTTGATTCTTCTAAGTCTGCATATATGATTAAAATTCTTGTTTTCTTAGAGTGGTATCTTATTAATGGCTCGCCCATATCCTGTGGCTGTCATAAGGCCAATTGCTAAATCGTTTATAGGTTGATTTTCTTTAGTTTGCCAATCAAACTCATCAAGTAGCAGAGAAATTAAGTATCATGCTGCTAGACAAAGTAGCAGAATGTACCCTAAATGGCAATATTCTAGTAATTCAAGTGGGATACATCCTAAATGACAATAGTTTAGTAGCCCAAACAAGAACATATACACGCTGATATAAAAATTCTTATTAACTGTCTTGTATCTTAAACCTAAGCAATTGCAATTGAATTTGAAAAGATGGGAAATATATGAAGAATAGCTTTTAAAAATGGGACACTTTTTATCGACTTGTAAAGTGTTGTTGGGCGTAATGTGTTGGGTTATGGGTCACTTCTGTGTGGACTCATATTCACTTGTTAGGGTGGATGGGGGTAAATGTTTTCACCGCATGATGAAGGCTTGAGTTGTATTTGTTGGGCGCTCGAGGCACACTTCCTCATAGCATCGCGTTCGATCTCGTCTAAATTGTGCTCGAGCTCAAATTCCAGAACCAGGCGCCCAATCAGCGCTCGGATGGCGCTCGAACGTGCGTCGGTTTTATAAAATGCCCACCTTGCGTTTTAGGGTTCGGTTGATTAGTTTTGGGCACTGTTTCTAAGAAAGAAAAGAAGAGAAAGAGAGAGAAGAATGAGAAGAGAAAGATTTGAGCCTCCGGTTGGATTTTGAATTAAGTTCCAGTCTCCGCCAATCACATGTACGAAGTTCTTACTGTTGAGAAGAATATCTATCGGGTTTTATCTCTACTCATTCACTTTATATTTTTTGTACGGGCTGTTTGAAACGAGGGGTTGTCACCCTTAAGATTTGTGGTTTGTGTAACTGATAAACTGTTACTAGTGGAAAAGTTCGGACTCAATGTCCCGTGGTTTTTCTCCCTCGTTTAATAGGAAGTTTTTCACGTAAAAATCGTGCATTTATTACTTGTGATTGATTGTTGTGTGCTTAACATCGTTTATTTCGTATTTCCTTGCGATTCAAATACGTAGCCAATTCCCAACAATTGGTATCAGAGAGTTGTTATGTCAGGTGCTGTGACTTGTTTGAATCGATGGAGGTTAGAAATAAGATGATTTGTTTGAATAGCACGAATTATGATATTTGGCGCAACAATATGAAAGACTTGTTGTTTGTGAAATCGTTGCACCATCCAGTATTTGCCATGCAAAAATCAGAATCGAAGTTGAGGAGGAATGGGCATTTGAGTATGAACAAGTTTGTGGTTATATTAGGTAATTTGTAGATGACGATGTATATAATCACATTCGAAATGAGATGCACGCAAGAACCTTGTGGCAAAAACTTGAAACACCTTATACCTCGAAAATCGGTAACAATAAATTGTTTCACTTGATGAAGCTAATGCAAGTGAAGTACAAGGAGGGCTCGTCTGTCGCTGATCACTTAAATGAGTTTCAAGGATATGTTAATCAATTGAGTGGCATAGGTATAAAATTTGATGATGAACTGTTGGGTTTGTGGTTTCTGACTACCTTATTGGACTTCTGGGAGGTGATAAGGATTACTATCGCTAATACAGCTCCAAACGGCGTGATGACCCTAGAGATAGCAAAAGGAGCGGTGTTGAATGAAGAGATGAGATGTCGATCACAGGAGTCTTCTTCTACGCACTCCGAAGTGCTAGTTTTCGAGTCATGGGGAAGAAATAAAGGGCGTGGCCCTAAACCTGCAGAGAAGGGTCGAAGCAAATCTAGATCGAGGTACTAGAACCTCGAGTGCTATCATTGTAGAAAGAAGTGACACATCAAGAAGTATTGCTACAAGTGAAAGCGAGAAAATGTAGAGAGCAATGAAAAGAAGGCAGACAACACTCAAGACGAAGAAAGAGTTACTGTTGTTATCGGGAGTGATCTTTGGCTGGTGTGTCAGGAGGAGGAGGTGATCAATCTGGCTGATTTTGAGACAAACTGGATGGCGGATAGTGATGCTTTATTTCATGTCACGTCACGGAGGGAGTTCTTCACATCATACACTCTCGGCAACATTGGAATGTTGAAAATGGGCAATGAAGGTACATTTCGAATTGTTGGCTGTGGTGATATATGTCTTATCACGAATAATGGAACCAAGTTGTTGTTGAAGGATGTCAAACATGTCCCTAATATTAGACTAAATCTGATCTCGGCGGACAAGCTTGATGATGAGGGTTTTTGTAGCACATTTTGCGAAGGAGTATGGAAGTTAATTAGAAGGTCTCTAGTTGTAGCTAGGGGTAGGAAAGTTTCCAGCTTGTATGCTTTGCAAGCCTCGGTTGCAGCGGGAGTTGTACATGTTGCTAGAGATGATGGGTCTTCAGATTTGTGGCACCGACAGTTGAGTCACATTGGTGAGAAGGGCTTGAACTGTTTAGCCAGAAAGAATTATCATCAGGGTGTAAAAGCAGCTCAATTGAAGACTTGTTCTTATTGTATGGTAGGAAAATAACGACGGGTTTCATTCAATGGTATTTCATTCACAAGGAAGACTGATTCCTTGAATTGGTCCATACCGACATATGTGGCCATTTCAAAGTGAAGATTCTTAGAGGAGCTCTTTACTTCGTCACGTTTATTGATGACAGTTCTCGAACACTGTGGGTGTATCCGCTGAAATCGAAGAATCAAGCTCTTACATTTTTCAAACATTTTCATGCTTTGGTTGAAAGAGAAACGGGGAAGAAATTAAAATGCATCCGAAGTGATAATGATGGGGAGTACATCGGAGCATTTGATAAGTATTGCTGATCTCATGGAATTTGCCGTCAGAAGACTCTATCGAATACACCGCAACTAAATGGGATGGCTGAACGGATAAATGGGACTTTGATGGAGAGGATCCGATGTGTGCTTTCGGAGGCGAAGCTCCCCGGTTCGTTTTGGGGGAAGCCTTGAGGGCCGTGACTCATGTCGTCAATTTGTCACCGCACAGTACCTTGAAAAGAGAAATGCCTGAAAAGATATGGTCCGGAAAAGAAATATCCTACGATCACTTGCGGGTCTTTGGATGCAAGGTTTTCGTTCACGTTCCTAAAGATGAAAGGACCAAGTTGGAGTCAAAGACCAGACAGTGCATATTTCTCGATTATAGGAAAGATGAGTTTGGATATTGACTGTATGATCCGATTAAAAAGAAGCTGGTTCGATCTAGGGATATCGTGTTTGTTGAGAACGAAACTATAGAGGATATTGGCAAAGATGCAAAGACAGTCTCCAATAATGATGGCAGTCGGATATGTGATTCAAATCTTACGCTGATACCTGTCCGTCATCAGAGTGAATATTAAGGCAATGCCAAAGAGGAAGGAGTCCATGAGACTCCAATGTCCGATAGGAATGAGGATGAGGCTGTTACTCATGATACTGCTGACCCTATCGAGTCCATTCCACTCCGACAATCCACGAGAGATCGAAGACCCCCTATTCGTCTGTCGGCCGAGGAGTATGTGTTACTTACTGATGGAGGAGAGCCCGAATGTTTTGAGGAAGTAATGGAGGACGAACACAAGGCGGAACAGATGGAAGTTATGCGAGACGAGATGGCGTTGTTGTATGAAAATTATACGTTTGAGTTGATAAGGTTGCCAAAGGGAAGACGAGCGTTGAAGAACAAGTGGCTCTTCAGGTTAAAAATAGATGAAAATAATTCACAACCGATGTACAAAACGAGATTGGTTGTGAAGGGTTTCAATCAACGGATGGGTATTGATTTTGACGAGATCTTTGCTCCAATTGTAAAGATGTCTTCTATTCGAGTGGTGCTCGGATTGGCTGTTATTCTTGATCTAGAAGTAGAACAAATGGATGTACGGACCGTATATCTTCATGGTGATCTTGAGGAGGAGATCTACGTAGAGCACCTGGAAGGATTCCTGGTAAAGGGGAAGGAGCAATTAGTGTGTCGTCTCAAGAAAAGTCTATATGGGTTGAAATAACCATCAAAGTAATGGTACAAGAAGTTCGAGTCTGTCATGATGGGTCAAGGCTACCAGAAGACAACCTCGGATCATTGTGTCTTTATTCAGAAATTTTTAGAAGATAATTTTGTTGTTCTCTTACTCTATGTAGATGATATGCTAATAGTTGGGTGCAATGCTTTCCGGGTTACGAAGTTAAAGCGACAGCTTGGAAAGTCCTTTGTTATGAAAAATTTGGGGCCGGCGAAGCAAATCCCGAGAATTAGAATTTTTTGTGACTGTAAAGCGAGGAAGCTATGGATGTCACAAGAGAGTTACGTGAAGAAAGTGCTTTAATATTTCAACATGAAAAAGTCAAAATCGATGAATACCCCATTGGCCAATCACTTCAAGTTGAGCAATCGGTAATATCCTTCTACAGAAGATGAAAGGGTATATATAAAAGGCATTCTCTATTTTTCAACTGTGGGTAGCCTAATGTATACCATGGTGTGTACGAGGCCAGATATAACTTACGTTATTGGAGCTGTTAGTCGATTCTTGTCAAATCCCGGTTATGAGCATTGGTCCGCGGTGAAATGGATTCTAAAGTATTTTCGAGAAACTTCTAAACTATGTTTGTGTTTTGGAAGCAACATGTCACTGCTAGTTTGGTATACTGATACTGATATGGCGGGTGATGTTAACTCACGAAAGCCTACTTCAAGATATTTAGTCATGTTCGCGGGAGGAGCCATTTCCTAGCAATCGAAATCGAAATTGTAGAGGTGTGTTGCTCTTTTCACTAGTGAAGCGGAGTTCATTGTTATAACAGAGGCAAGCAAGGAGTTGTTATAAATGAAAATTTTCATTCTGGAACTTGGTCTTAAGTAGGAGCGATATGTGTTGCTTTGTGATAATTAAAGTGCGATTCACCTTTGCAAGAACTCGTCATTTCATTCCAAATCAAAGCATATCAATGCGAGGTATCACTGGGTGCGAAATATCATTGACACGGGGTTGATGTTGGAAAAGATTGGGACCGAAAATGCATCGGATATGATGACCAAAGCATTACCAAAGGGGAAGTTTGAAACTTATTATTCTATTGCCGGGATAACGATGAATGGCTCCACACGGTCGTGAGGGAAAGTTTGTTGGGTTATGGGTCACTTCTGTATGGGCTTATACTCACTTTTGGGGCGGATGGGGGCAAATGTTCTCACCACATGATGAAGGCTTGAGTTGCGCCTGTTGGGCGCTCAAGACACACTTCCTAGTAGCATCGTGCTCGATCTCGTCTGAATTACGCTCAAGCTCAAATTCTAGAATCAAGTGCTCGATCAGTGCCCGGATGGCGCTTAAGAGCGGCCTACACCCCGTTC
Organism: Nepenthes mirabilis; assembly: GCA_025585075.1. NCBI lineage: Eukaryota > Viridiplantae > Streptophyta > Magnoliopsida > Caryophyllales > Nepenthaceae > Nepenthes > Nepenthes mirabilis. The sequence goes on along the minus strand of JAODPA010140269.1, from coordinate 589 downwards.
ACGCTCAAGCGTGTGCCGGTTTTATATAACACGCACTTTGCGTTTTAGGGTTCGGTTGATTAGTTTTGAATGTTGTTTCTGAAAAAGAAAAGAAGAGAAAGAGAGAGAAGGGGAAGTGAAAGATTTGAGCCTCCGGTTGGGTTTTGAATCTAGTTTCAGTCTCCGCCAATCATATATACGAAATTCTTACTGCTTAGAAGAACATCTATTGAGTTTTATCTTTATCATTTTACTTTATATTTCTTGTACGAGCTATTTGAAACAATGGGTTGTCACCCTTGAGATTTGTGATTTTTATAACCGATAAATTATTACTAGTGAAAAAGTTTGGACTCAGTGTCTCGTGATTTTTCTCCATCGTTTAATAAAAAATTTTTCACGTAAAAATTATGTCTTTATTACTTGTAATTGATTATTGTGTGCTTAGTATTGTTTATTTCGTATTTTCTTACTGTTTAAATACATAGTCAATTTCTAACACAATGGGACTAAAAATCTTTAAAAACAAACTTTAGACTTAAAAAACCTTACATAATAGTCAAGTGATTTTAATAGAAAGGAAATAATTGTATGTCTGGCTATTAAAATA
>JAODPA010140258.1:0-10963 GCA_025585075.1 Nepenthes mirabilis | reverse complement strand
AAATAAAAAATATACATTCTAATTGATAATTTAGTGTAAATATTGTTAATTATTACATTTTCATTACTACAAATAAACTGTAAATTTCATCTAATGTTTCCTCAACGTATCATGTCATCATTTCTAAAAAATAATAATATCATGTTGTTAAGTATATGTCAAATGTCGGTATCCATACTTCTAGAGATTAGCAAGTAAAAATTTGCAGAAATTAGCATTTGGTAAGAGAAAGGTGATATTAGGAAAAGTTGATGATACCAACAGCAGGAGAGAAAAGCCAAATGGAGGAGGAAACCAACCTTTTCGGTTTGTGGGCAATGAAATGTCATCGTCGTTCCTCAAGAATAAGCTCTTTTAGAACTATTAACAACAGGAGAATCTCGTAAGTCCCACTAAATGGAGCCAGCTAAATTCATATTTCACACTGTGTTGGAGTAAAGACATCAGCACATCGATACAGAGCAATGACCAAAAACAAATTCAACCACAGAAAATCTGCCAAAATTTTACCCTGATTGTCAGCAACCTAACACAACTTTGCTCCAACGATGGAGTTGGGAAGATGCAATTCTTACATGGTTTCAAATGCAGTGATGCGAGAAGAACCTATGATTCTATCACATCCATTAAAGACATATCACGAGAGTCACAACTCCTTCAAAAATTCTTACATTGCAGCCAAAAGGATATGTTCCGGCCAAAATTATGTTCTATAAATCATAGAATGGCCTCAATAAAAGCAAAAAATTGAACATACTCAGGCAAGTTTGAGGGTGAAGTGGCCAAGGTGTTGGGGTAGATGGCGTCTGACTACCACTACAAATAAACACAGCAAAGCAATGAAGAAGAAGAGAATGAACACACACGGATTTTTACATGGAAAACACTTATCAATTAAGGAAAAAATCACAAGACAATCAGTCCACGGAACTAATTCAACTATGTGAGATGGGAATAATTTTTCCCAATTACACAGTCAATAGAGAAAAGAAGATCGAAGAACAAAGCACAGTCAACACATTAGGTTTTGCTCACAATTGTTCTCACTTTTTTCTTCACTGTTTTTCTCCCTCCTTTTGTTTTACACTTAACCTCTCACTTACCTGTCTCAGGACCATTGTCCTCGTCTTTCAGAGATACCGGACGGATAATTTCAACACTTACTTTATCTGTCTGCTTGACATCACACTCGACATTCTTGCCAATATCCTTGATCGTTTCATTTTCAGCAAATGTTACGTTCCTTGATCGGACAAATCTTCTTCCAACTAGATCATAAAATCTGTAACCTAACTCATCTTCCCCATAGCCCAGAAAGATGCACTGCATCGTCTTTGGCTCAAACTTTGTCCTTTCATTTCTTAGGATATAAATGAATACTTTACATCCAAACACCCATAGATATCATAATATGGGCTCCTTGTTCAACCATATCTTCTCCTGCACTTCATCCTTCAATGGTTTACTAGGCGACCTATTTATGATGTAGGCCGCCGTCTTCAATGCTTTAGCCCAGAAGTGTCCAAGAAGCTTAGCTTCAGAAAGTATGCACTGTACTCTTTCTAGAAGTGTGTAGTTCATCTGCTTAGTCACTCCGTTTAACTGTGGCGACTTTGGTGGTATTTTCTAATGCCTAATACCATATAACCGGTAATAAGTATCAAAGGGCCCTATGAACTCCCGCCATTGTCACTTCGGATGACCTTCAATTTCTTCCCCGTCTGGCGCTCAACGAGAGCATGAAACTGCTCAAATATACCAAGGACTTGGTCTTTGGTTTTCAGTGGATAGACCCACAGTCTTCTGGAACAATCGTCAATGAAAGAGACGAAATATTCGGCTCCACCAAATGACTTCTTTCTGAATAGTCCACACACATCTGTGTGGATGAGAACAAGCAGCTCTGCCTTTGGAGTGGATGAGTCTTTGTGAAATGAGACTCTCCCTTGTTTACCGACCAAACAGTGATGACACATATTCAATCCGTCCATCTTTACTCCGGGGATAAGGCCCTTCTTGGCCAGATGACAAAATCCACATTCACTTATGTGGCCCAACCTCCTGTGCCACAGGTTCTCAGACTCTTTGCCACTTATGGCATTCATGTCTCCGTCCACTGTACAGGTTTTCATCACATACAGGCCGGAGCACCTTTTTTCTTTTGCCACAATGAGAGATCCTCTAGTCAGTTTCCACTCACCTTCATAGAAAGTGTTACAATCACCTTCATCATCCAGCCAATCGGTTGAGATGATATTAAGCCGGATATCAGGGACATGTCAGACATCTCTTAACAACAGCTTTGTCCCATTGTTGGTAACAAGTACAACGTCAACCTTGCCAATAATTTGGGATGTGCCTTCATTACCCATCCTTATCATTCCAAAGTCTCACGAAATATAGAACATGAACAATCCCCTTCTAGATGTGGCATGCAAGGTGGCATCAAAATCAACCACCCAACCGGATTCTTCGTCCGTCAAATTTGCCATGTCCTCTTCATACGTCAGAAAGAAATCGCCTCTTGTGACCACAGAAACTGAGAACTTGTCCTCATCTCGTCCCTTTTCTCCTTTCTCATTTTTCGCATTTTCGCGCTTCCACTTGAAATAGTGCTTCTTGATGTGTCCATTTTTACCACAGTGATGGCACTCAAGGTTTTGATATCTTGATCATAACTTGTTATGCTTCTTTCCGACCGCGACCTGTGCTTCTTTCCCTGGATTCAGTCACAAGTACCTCAGAGTGAGAGGACGGCGAAATCCTTTGTAATCGCCTTGACTCATTCATGAGTAAGGAAGCAATGACCTCGTCCAACCTCAATATATCCTTTCCAAACAGTAAGGTTGTGACGATGTGATCATAGGAGGCCGGCAGAGAGGCCAACAGTACCAACGCCTTGTCCTCCTCCTTGATTTCTTCATCAATGGCGGACATCTGTATCACGATCCGATTAAATTCATCCAAATGCTTCTCAAAACTGCCACCTTCTGACAGTTGCAAACTATAGAACTGTTTCTTTATATGTAGTCTGGTTGTCAAGGATTTGGACTTATATCCGCTCTTCAACTTCTCTCAAACTTCCGTCGAATCAGTTAGGTCAAGAACCTCATGGAGAGTGTTGTCCGCTAGGCATAGTTTGATAGTACAGTTGACAAGGTCTCTTTTATCTTGCCATTCATTATCGGTCAAATTTACAGGCTTTTTATTTTTCTTCAGCGTCTTCACTGTCCCCTCTCTGGTTAGAATATTCTTCACCCTCTCTTACCAGATGATGAAATTACCCTACCCGTTGAACTGATCCACGCTAAACAGCAGATTCTTCGACAATGACGACGTCATTTAGACAGAGTTTTGAACCTGTCTCTGATACCACTCATCTTTCCCATAGCCCAGGAAAACGCAACTGTATCGTCTTTGGTTCCTCTTTTTCTTTCACTGTGTGTGACTTTACGTCATTTTGTCCAACCAACCTTTTGTCCCAACACAAGGAAACATGAGATTCAATTCCTCATTAGATAAGAAAATGGAAACTTCCCATTCTTATTTGGAGACGAGAGCTTCCTTGGTCATTTGATTCATAATGATGACCATTGATGTGCCCGGGAACTTGCCAAGGATAATCATAAGATTATCGAACATGAAAATATTTATGGGCATGGGTCAGTGAGATTTTTATAATCTTTCGATCAAAAATGATATCCACGGCATTCATAAGAAGAGTTTTGCTATGCAACCTACTCATAGCCTACCATTTTATCCCACTTTTTTGGTTTTTTTCTCAAAATTAAACTTCACTCTTCAAATGGGATTACTGTTATTGATTCGATGATCGCTATAGGATGCAGTCAACAAAAATTAATCATTAGGGACAGATAGACTAATAAAACTGCAGTAAACATAATATATGTTTGCTGGGTATTTCGATTTGACACTGATTCACATCCCCCAAAAAAAAACAAACATCATTTGGGTTAAATTTGGAGACGGGCTAAAGAGAAAATTAAAAAGGGATCTACGAAAGAAATTAAATTCAAAAAATGTGAAACAATATTTGTAAAAGACAAAGAAAAAATATATATATATATTTCCAACTCAAATTTAGGAAATTAGGCTTCACCATATACCTTTTTTAAAACTTCGCCTTTCATAAATATTGTTCAGTGTCATGTATTTGAAAAATATACAGAACGATATTGAAAGAAAAAATTTTTTTTAAAAAAATGTTTGATAAATGGGCAGATATGAGTGCGATAACAAGTATTTTCCTGGTGATCTTTCATGAGTCAGCTCAGTAGCTTACCCTATATAGGACATTGTGAACACAGACATTTCTGAGTTGCCCAAAGCTGACCATTTCCTGCATGAAGGGAAGAAGAGAAAATTAGTATGTGAATGTTAAATCTAAATAAGGAATCGATACAAGAACGGTGTACAACAACAACAAACCCTTAAGTTTATCAAGTAGGATCAACTATAGGAATTTAGTGTTATATTTTTTAAAGGTATAAATAATTTTATATCAATTTTTATCACCTTCAAGTTTTCCTAAGTCGTCCAACGACAAATGATTATTTTTTCCAACAAGTACTTCAATTAGCCTATATTTTAAGTATTTGGACTACCTTAAACATCATTCCATCATCTTTTTTTTATAGGTGCAACTTATAAAGATTTTCAAATATCATTATTTCGTAATTTTCTTTTAGTCTAACGTCATCCATCCATCTTTTTATTATATTTTTACAATTTTTATTTTTTGTACATGTTATTTGATCACCTAACAGTCTAATCGATAAAATATAATAGGTCTAATGGCAAAATATAAAAGAGTACTTGGCCATCGGGCTTTGCTGTTACCGGCGTCCTTCAAAAGAAGCAAAGTTCTGCATAACCAAGTGAGTAGGGCAGGAGATCAGCTACTTCCATCCTTGAACTACAACTCGTCCGTCTTCTAATCAGGCCTCGGATTGATTCAACCTCGGCCCAAAATATGCTGTAGACTGGCCGGTGGTCAGAAAACCGAGACTCCGCACGGACGTAACACAATTGGTGGAGCCCCCCTCCATACCACAAAATCCGATCACACCTTCACCAAACAAAATTTTTATATAAAAATCAGATACTTAAGCCAATCAATAACCATACCACAAGAAATCGTATCAGCTCATTATTTCTCCATAACATAAATTCGCAGCTGTTTGTTTAAATAGCAGTCAAGAATTCAGGTTGATTATATTTTGTGTTCTATTCGGTGAAAGATGAGAGCCTGAAAAAGTAGGCAACCAACCACGGAGTTACCCTTAAATCTTCCTTTACCATGTCCTCAAATACTTAGCGAAGAGTTCGTCCTTTAGGAGAAGTTTTTACCAAAGAGAAGAGACTCTCATGCCTTTCCAAGGATCACTTAGCTTAGCACATAGATGAAAATATTGTTATCAATATCGGTCACGACTATAATAGTATCAAATATAATGAATAATAAATATTGATATTAAATATATCAAAAGACAAAAATTCTTAAAATCATAAGCTAGTAGGATCATATTAGCTGATAAATCGACTATGTTGACCAATGTATCAGCAAATATATTGTAATATATTATTAATACGGCAACATATTACAATATTATTATGGTACTAGAACATAATGGTATCGAGGGTTGATACTGATACATAACGGGGATATTTTCATATATTGCTTAGGATTTTAGAAGGAAGCCAAAGAATAAATTGCAGATGTTCTGGAGACACCCTTTCCATAATGATGACATGACATCTCACAAATCTATTTCTGCTAGTGGATCCATACAAAAATAGATAAATAAATAGGACGTCATAGCAGACTGGATGTTTGAAGGGTGACTCAGTAGTACTGTTCTAAATTTTATATTACGACAAGCAATATTGTCCTAGCATCTTTGTCGGAGAATTGGTCTCACCATGCAGGTGTTCTTCGTTTCTCCTTTGGGTGCACACCCCCTGCATATCTGTCCGAGTTGTGTAAGTACTTGTAAGTCGGTAGGAAATATATATTCCCCTCATTCCATCCCGTAAATACACGGCCCCTTTTCTGTTCTATGCGAAGCTGCAAGCAAAATCATAAGTATGCAGGAGTAAGGCAACTATTCCACAAAGGACAGATGAAATAGATATATTATAGACATTCAATAGAATACTTATATCAGCCGTATTGGGTGGTATATATCAGTATTTGATGTATTGGACAGATAATCTTTTCATGACCACGTCAAAATTGAATTACATAATAAAATTTTATTATATTTTATAATGTTCTATATATTTGAAGGATTTTAGTCAACTTTACAATATTGAATAAACAGTCTAATAGCAAACAATATACTAGCAAGTAACAAAACATCAAAAGTAACATGAGATAAAATTAATTCTATCATTAACTCTACCAATAAGCAACAAATATCACATAGAAAATATAGCTATACAAGTTGACATTGAAATTGCTAGATTACGGTTTAGCTATCATTTTATTGTGCTAAATTTGAAGAAAGGATAAAAAATTGAGTGGTATAGGCCTCTAAGACTAAAATAAAAAGAGAAGGAAAGGACGAATATATAGGTCAATATATTACCGATATGACAATATATCGTAATTTTTATTTCCATGATTCTTATATACACTGAAAGTATTCCATGATTCTAGTAGAGGATAATTATCAAACCTGGTCCCTCTCGAGCAGTGCCCTCCAGTTCTGCATCTCAACAAGTGCCTTAACTGACCGATAAGAGAGAGCTACGCGGTAATTTAAATCCCCAAGCCAAATAACTCGGCTGTGTCAAAATATAAAGCATTAGCACATCACTAACTTCATTGCAATGCCGAGACATATAACCTGTTCTATTTCATCAAATGTTTAATGGATAAATGCATAATGGAAGTTAGATGACTGAGGGGATCTTACTCGTGCTCGATGATTGTTTCAGGGGACTTGTCATCATCCATCTCATTGACTTTTGGGAACCGAGTCTTCTTAAGGATCTCCATGACATCAGAATTCCTTCGTAATTCATCTCCCTCTTTCTGTCCCGAGGTCAAATGTGTACAGATGAAGCAGAAGCTGGTTTGATGAAGCAACATGCTGACTGAAATGGACCCCTGCAGGAGATTAAACTTTTAAAAGATGACAGTTCAATACACGAAGTTATTGCTATGCATGGGATTTAGGAAAGGGTCAGATCATTTTTTAGTCTACTGTATACGATCTTACTTTGTATTATAGAAGAGGTAGTTTCGCAACTTGAACAAATGACAGCTAAATCACACGATGACAGCTCTATTGTTGCACAAAGACTCTCCTGTTTGTACATGAAGCTCTCACTAATACGTGGGGTCCGGGGAATGGTAGGTTACTTTTGGTTTATTATTTGTGGTTTTACTTTATATTATGTAAAAAGAGGTTTCTACGGCTCAAACTTAAGACTTACTAATCACATGACAACAACTTAATTGTTGCACCAAGGTTTCCCTTCTAGAACCACTTTTGGTCTCTTTCATATAGTCTTTTTATATTATGCAAGATATAGTTTTCACAACTCAATCCTCTGACTACCAAGTCATATAATAACAATTCTACCGTTGGCGAAAGACATTTCTTCCCTTAATCAATGAAATAGTTTGATTCGGACAATGAACTGAAATCAAGTAACATCAACAAGATGAACGAAATGATACCTTATTTCCAAGGTAGCCCATCAATCCTCTTCCAACACACGACACTCTGACATTTCGCACGCTATCCCTTAAGTCCTTCCTCACCCATACTGTGAGAAATATGCCAACCATTTGCTTGCTTACCACTAAGCAGTACCTGGATTGTTTCGGTAGCTGATACCCATCATCAATGTGAATCGAGCCATCACAGCATGTTGGAGAGAACAACACAGTGCTTGGTGAATCCAACGGCCCACAATCTTCATCGAACGAACCCCATCTAGAAAAATCGCTGCGCCTGTAGTCACTTGGCCGACGACAAAATGAAACACGATCACAAACATTGTAACGTCTATCGTGACGAGGATGTGAGGTTGAAGGGTCGGTGTCCATCTTCCAGCTGCCAGGCATTTGAAATGACCGGCGACGCAACAAAGATGCAGCTTTCTGTTTATCTGATCCTTCAAAATCTGCATTAATTTCAATAATTAGATTAGGAACAGGAGATGGTGTGTGGCAACCACTACTTCCACTTGTTCTGGGAATATCATTCAGTGTCTTTCGGATAAGGGCTAGCCACTTTTTTGCAGGACCGTTGTCTTCTGCCCCGAGAATGTTACTGGCATTTAGGGGAACGATTTCTTGAAATCTGAATAAGCGAGGACATATAATTTCCATTAATCACCGATTGACCACAGAGCTGAGGAAACTGAGAAAACTAGTAAGATGACATACCCGAGAACAAATATATCTGCTGGAGGTGCACCATGAAGCCAATCGTCTGAATTTAGATTACTTGGTGGCGATTTTCCACCCACATTCCATGTAGCCACAAAAATGCTGCATCCAGTAGGAGAAGAATAACTGTTATTACTAACAACAAAAAAATAAGCTACGGAAAAATAGCTAAAAACTAGAATAACGAAGCTTTGGGATGAGTCATTTCCATGGGAGGCTCAGGATTTACTGTAAATGTCTGATTTTTTGGTTCTGGTGCTGGTGCGTGATTTTTGCTCGAGAGGGAGATTGGTGGGTTAGCAGGATATGTTTAACAAAATTGGCAGAATGCCACGCGCGAGTTTTGCTCGGGTAGGAAATTGGCTATCTTCTGGCGTGTGAACAGCAGGCCAATTTGGCTTGAGCCACAAGCCTGTTTTTCACATGAATAGAGTACAGTTGTACAGTTTGCCATGGGTTTTCTCCTCAATTTCACTTCTGTTTAGAGAGTAAACCTGAGGGGGAGAGAAGGTAAGGTGAAAAGAGAAGGATTATTCTTGAATCCAGACGTTCTTCTTGCACATTTTTCTTCCATTTTCTAGCATGTTGTGCTAAATCTAGTGTAGAACATATTCACCCATTTATATTTCTCGTTTTCAAACCCATTACACATGATTATCAAATTTCCTTTGTGTAGTAGTGTGTAAATTAATGAGAAGGGTTGTGTAGTCATGTTTGAAAGTTGTAGTTGGTTTAAGTAATCATGACCCACTACACGGAGCTCTATTCAGATGAAAAGAAAAATTTAGTGGTTTTCTCCTTTGATTTGAAGGAGCTGTCTAGTAAAATTGTTGTATTTCTAATAATTGATTTACATTTGTAGCGGTTTCTTTCGTTATATTGTGGTTGTGATACTTTATCTCCTCATAGATTCAAACATAGCATGAATGTTTTCCAAAACACAAAGGTACCTGTAATTCTTCAGGTCGACAATTCCTGGGTGGTCAAGATACTCTCGGCCCTGGATAATTTGATCAGTGTTCTTGATGAATTTGTCTGCACCATCCAAGTTAAGAAAACAAGATGAGCACCACAAAGACAACCTGATTTTGTCAGTCCTTTAGATCTTCGGTTCTGCTTCAATAATTTGAGAAGGAGATGGTTAAAAATGAGGATGGTCAATATAACCAACCAGTTATTGCAAGGAACAGCTTCAACCAAAATTAGACTGCTTTGATGTTGCTTAAAACAGCTTAGTGAAATACAATAAATGAATTAACAGAAGAAAAACTATATTATAATGACAAAGCAGATAAATATGTGAAAGAGTTTACTGTTACAAACTGAATAACCTATTTACAAAAGCAATAATGAGACAGAAAACTAAATCAGAGAGCATTACCTGACTGCCAGATCAGGCTAATAAAAAGGGAAAAATGTTTAAATAATAGGGAAGATTCAGAGAAAGAGGAGGAGAAAATAAGAATCAGAGTCACCCACTTCCATAAGCAACCTCATCTGCCTGAAAATCTTCATATTTGCAAGTGATGTTGAACCATTTTTTAACCAAAGATTTTGACCAAGAGAGCTTCATAAAATAAAAGCCAAAAAAAAAAATTAGCCTGAGTAATATCACCAATGCAAGAAAATAAATTACATGAAAAAGAGTATTCAGCAAATTTTGCAGGAAATTTTGGGGGAAAGAACAAAACCTTGCTTTTCTTAGAGTTTCCATCTCTCATTGTTTCACCAGTTCTTCATCCCAGCTCTTTCTTTGCTTCCCAGCCCCCTCTTCCCCTCAAATGACTTCTGGGAATTAACTTAACAAAGAAGAAAATGGAAAGAAAATAAGAAAAGTCCGCCTCGTAACTTCAAATAAAAACAACCCAACACATCAATTCCAATTTCTGAGGTTCATCTATGGAGGAATGTGATATCTGAAGGAAGAACAAACTGCAGCTCTTTCCCCCTCTTCTAATCCTCAGTGAAATTGGCTTCAGAAGATGAAAAAAAAAAGCAAATTAAATAACTCCCAGAAAAATTTGAAGCGAGACGACCATGAATAGAGCAAAAGAGAAAGATTAGCAACACATAAAACTGAGTGGTATTGAGGTTGAGATCGTGAAGGGAAAATAGAGGAATGCTGACAAAAATTAGAGCAAGAAAGAGGAAAAGAGCTTCTCTCTCACCAACCAGAGCTTCGTTATTAGTAACTGCAAAACATTTGAACAGGATAAATAAGCCCAACGATTTGATTCATAAGTAAGCTCCCCTGGCTTAAATGAGGTAAAATTTGTAAAATCTGTTTAAACACACAAGTAAATCAGAGTATTGATAGGAACAGTTAAAATTATTATAAATAAATTCGTTTATGAACTAACAGTAAATCCTTTTATGGGTCAATATACAAACTAGTTAAAATATTTATCGATAGATTCATTTAAATGTATGAAATCTTACTTGTTTCTGTGTTTGGTGCGACAAAAATTGGACTGAACTATTTTTTTTTTTTTAATAGATAAATTAGTTATGTTTATTTATGTGCTTATTAATATA
>JAODPA010140247.1:0-15922 GCA_025585075.1 Nepenthes mirabilis | reverse complement strand
CTTTTGAAATCGTAAGATTCAGTAATGGGCTTTGGAGGACCCCAATGAGATTGACTCATCGACGATGAGGAATTCCAAATCCGCTGGAATACTGTCAAACATGCTTATGAACTATGAAAGATGCTAAAGTCTCCAAGTAAAGATGAGAACATATGGGAAAATAGAACGGAAGGAAGTCCACAAATGGATATATGATTGATGAAACCTCCCGTGAGGTGGGAGATGTGATGAAAACTTCCTTGAGATGGGAGATACAATATATGAGATACGGTGGACTTTCCTTCAAAGAAATGATGAAAAGAAGAATCATGAAACTAGGACCATGGACTCTTAGACGGGTAGTATTCTCTGGTTTGACACGTCCATCATGGTTTAAACCCAAAGAATACTTGGGCCACGTATTCCGGCTGCTTATGTGTAAGCAGGTGGTGTCCGTGTCACGCCTTAGGATACTACTGTGGAAGAACGAGGACTGCCCTGGTACCCCGGGGGAATGGGGCGATACGATATGGCACGATATGATGTGCACGACCCAACGGAGGGTCGCTAAAGATAATCCCTCACGGCCTTAGATCATGGGGTAGAATCATGATCCTTTCCTCGTCCTCCCGCATCGTTTGCTAGTACGACCTACTGGCCCTGGTCCGCAAAGATTAAAGTAAAAATGTGAAAACATAAGTTAAATGATAATTGAATGTTCTTTCCCTTCCATATTCCATAATATTTTGATTGCATGTTACCCCTTTTTATGATTATATCATCCATAGCTTGATAGTGAGTTATGATCATACTTGCTGAGCGCTAAGCTCACTCTTGCACTCTCTCATTTCAGATGAAAATGCCCTGATGCCTGACGAAACAGAGTAGGACCAAGAAGTAAGATCGACAACGTGGATTTTGAAGAGACCTCGAGGATCTATTTTGACCATGTATGGCATGGGAGTTTTTGTGGATATATGGTTTAATTTTGTATGATGGATTATAACGCTTCTGCAGCTATGTTTATGGTTATACTTGGGTTCTATAGTTGGCATCTTTACCTCCGCCGACGTCATACCTGAGTTATGACGCCGGTACCACTACTGAGGTTTAGTGGGTCAGAGATCCTGTGTATGATTTTAATTATATCTGTGGATGTTGTGCAGAGTTTCTTACAGGTACCTGTATTTTTGGTAAACGTTCAAGTTTCAAAGGGAACTCTGCCCAATTTTCTACAAGAATTTTTAGATATTAAACTATATTAGTTTATTGACGGAGGGGTTATTCAGAATAATAACCCGGTCCGTCACAATTCCCCTCTATTTACTTGCTTGGTTCTCATCTTTCTGTGGAATTTAATCTCTTTTAGCAATTCAATCTAAGTTCACAAGAGAGTTTGAAATTTCTTACCTCTGATGGTCAAATATCATCTAGAAGCCTCCGGAACACATTCCCTTAGTTCCGGTGTACAAATAACATTTTCGGAGCTTATAATTTAACATGAACATTTAATTATACGTTTCATCACAATTAAATAGAGGTAGAGCATCAAAATTTACACTTTGGGGTCCTCCAGAACCATTTCCTTGTGAACGGAGCATAAATATATCTTCCGAAACTTACATTTACATTTAAACAATTAGACATAATTTTCATAACAATTAAATAGGGCAAAGCATGTAAATGTTCCACTCAAACTCGGATGAACAGTGTAAGGGATATTTTAGAGCAATCGGACGTTGCGAACAGGTCAATACTTATGAGATCGGACGTCCGGTTGATACATATGCATAATTGGGACATGGTGATTCATATTTTGAGATCGATTCAGCATAATATGAAGGTAGAAGCATTCAATTTTCCCATTTCGTATCGGATGAACAGTAACAATGGCATTTTAGAGAGCTCGGACGCCGCGAATGGGTCAAAACGTGCGAGATCGATTGCGCGGCTGACCTATATACACATTTGGGATATGGTGATTCACATTTTGGGGTCTATTTTACAAGATACGGTGCGAAAATGAAAAACCCCCAATTCCCATAGGTTAGGGTTTGGTAGAACTCCACTGCCCGGATCAGTAAGTAAATCGAATAATAAATTACGAAATCCTTGGTCTCAAGTCATGGATAATATATTTTCCACGATTTGGGTGGATATTGATACAAAAATACTAGATGATAAAGAAAAACATCGAAAGAGAAAAGTTAGTGAGTATGAGAACATTTGCCTCGACGCGTATTACCACTTTTATAACTAGCTCTCGGACGGATTCAGACTCCACGGACTCGATCTCCTCCTTGCTCTCTCTAGAATCGGCGCACTCTCTCACTCTAGAAGGGTTTGGTTCATGGAGAAAATAAAAATCGCGAAGCAGCACGTGACTTTAAAACTGGTTGGCGCTCAAGCGCGCGGTGAGCATAACTTTACTGCCTGGGCCGACTCAAGCACGCAACAAACGCGCGACAAACACAGACAATCTGGATTCTGTGCTCTCCGTGGGCTTGAGCCCACGGAGGGCGCAGGTTAGGCTCGCAGCAAGCCTACTTTGCGTTTTTACCGTTCGGGACTCGTTTTGACCATTCTAACCTAATTTTTTACATCCTTGGACCTTACTTTTGATTATATAACCTTAATAAGTCATGATTATCATAATTTAAAACCCAAAATCTTATTTACAAAATAATATTTCACGGCTTGTAATTTTCGTTCCCGATCTTGCTCTTTGAGCTTTTCAATCCGATTCTTCCCGTACCTTTTGACCACAATTCACCTATATTAACTTAATTACCTTCTAATTATTATGTTATTAACCGAAAACCTCACAACTCTCCCCCACTTATAAAAATTTCATCCTCAAAATTTGACGAACCTTAGGATTTATAATTGGAAAAAAATACTTTCAGATTTCCTTTTTCATGATCCTACGTCACATCCTTGGTCAAACGACTTATCCTAGGGGGCCCTCATCTCAAGACGAATTCCTAGTCTCCAAAACGGCTTAACCCAAATACTTACGGATTTTCTCAACTATTGATACAAGGGAGACTTCATTACAATCACTAGAATTCCCGAAGTAGCCTAAAAATAATGCTAGCCATTCCTCTATCCTAATTCGATACTTCAAGCGAACCAATGAACTTCTACTTCAATTCATTCTAAGCCTTGAAAAGGATTTGATCATATGGAACCGCAACCTCATTCTGAAATCTCTGGGCCATGGGTCCACAACGCTTACGCTGTGCTACTCTGATTAATTATCTTACTACGAATCATCCCATTGAAATTCTACCCTGTATCTAATTCAACTGAACTTTCCCAAAATTCTCTAATCAAGCCTTTCTAGGTTTTGATATGAACCTTAAATCACAATTAAACTTGAAAGTCAAAATAATTTATATTTACTGCTATTTCATTGGTAAGTCGACCAACCAACATATTTTTCCAAAATACATAGCCCACATCAAACACCCAGAATATACAACAACCATGATCAAAACAATCCTAGGATGGCTATACCACAGAGACGAATCCTATAATCCTCAGGCTACAGCCACATTAAAAAGCTACAATCATAACGATTACCCAAAAATTTGGCATACTTTAGATCATTCTCCCCGTAACCTCAGAATCCAATTACTGAGCAACCTCAAGATCCCGTTGGCATACCAATGAGCCAACTGATCCAATCCGAACACGTCTTCTATGATGACGATAGGTGGGTCGCTCTAATCGTTCTGAAACAAAACCATAAGGACTTCATATTTCATAAATTCATAACTCTAATACATCGGATACAATTCTGTCTTCCAATTTAAGAATATGACATCTTATCACCTAAGTATTGGACCTACTCGTGATTTATCTTTCACGTCTCCTATGAGACTTCGAAGACATACTAAGTCTAAAGACTTGTAGCATCAATTGTCAGCATTGATGTCCGCTTTTCTTAAGGGGCACGGAGGTTCACCTTCGTAATCTTTAAATAGATAAATCCACATGTAATCTTATATGATCATCTTTTCCTTAGTGATACAACTACTTTGACTTTTAAAATCTTAGATAACGACTATCTTCAAAGACAATACCCATAAGTTTTCAAAGTAGAGACTTCAATTGCTAATTCTAACCTACACGTGAAGTAACTCTAATTATGAATTTCTCCCCCACTTAATCCGAGGGTAGCCACCAATCATGATGCGAGAGTAACATAATCCTATCCTTTCTCAAAAGCATTACATTCTACAATAATTTATCAGACCCATCAAGGGTCAATCTAAATGACATGGGTGTCAATTAACCCTTTTCAGTCCCCAGAAACTACCTTTTCATCTTTCATTCTAACAATTACAAATCTCTTCTAAGTCAGATGTCTCACTGACACTGTAATCCTCGAGGAATACTTGTCAGGTCACTTAATAACTTCAGTTAGATCCAAGATGATCATATGCTTCCACGGCACTAATCGGTTTTCCCAATTAGCCATCACTCAAAGTCTTATGGATTTCAAAATCATGTTACCAAAGAACCACATGCTTAACAAGGCATTTCCTCAGACTAAACTTGCATTCTCTTCTCAATTGGGCATACATATTAACAACCGTTCACAAGTTATGATATAATCCTCAAACAAATTGTATACACCCTATGTCCTTTTGAATTCATCAATGAAGTCACCTCAACACAGGCCCGAATATGGCTAAAAGATCCATCCCATAAAATTTCATGAGACGCCTGTGAACCTACAAAATCTAAATGGTGTTTCTGGACTTCGTCGTATCCATATCCTCATCCTGAATATCGCCGGGTCGACAACCCCCACTAATCCACAATTAACACGCTATGGACCCAAATCGATCTTAGCAACATCAAGCATTTATAACAGCCCACACAATTTACCTATCCATTCACAAAGTCCGCTTATCAAATTATTAATCTCTTAGGTAACCCCATTTTCGAAATTCATGAACAACCTTGTCGGCTTGTCTTATTTACCTTAAAGGTTCTAGAATATTCCATTATAATGCAAAACCGATACCTCCTCGGCTTACATGGAATCCTCAACGATCGGCGTCGATTTCGACACAACTTTGAATTACCAACCAAAGATAGATCAGCTTACTCTTCCTTCGGATAACATCCTCAAATATTCACATAACCAAAACCCCTCAATGACTACAAAATGACCTTTGGGCGTGGTCACCTATACAAATTAGATTTAGCGCAAATCCTCATTAAATGATTTGCAGGAAAGATGACATTAATCTCCTGATACCTCAATCAATTAAGACTTATATTTTAAATCCTACAACCCTATTGTAGGATGTTATCTCTTTACCAGTCCAACCTAGGCTAGGATAGCGGTTCACCCACAGAACTACTATTAAGATCAGATTAAAACTTGATACCTTAGTTAGCTCAAGTTCATGCCCAAAATCACACAATTCAATTACAAGACATAATATGCTTACCAATCCAATTCAGATCGACTCGACGACTTACTAACCAAATCATCCATAATGTCACATCAAGATTGGCACCACAAAATGGTTCAGATTAATCCAACCAATTGCATCAATGAACCCAAGAAAATATCATAACCCTCGATATCACTTTATCAAGCTTGTATCCGTAAATAAACAAATAAACTAAGGAATCACAGAATTATATGTTTGGGATCCCAAATAATACAGGTTTTGTGATATCAAAATTGAGAAATCTCATCTTCCGTCATGACAATCAACACATTTTTCTTATGCGCCATCACCACCAAAACTCCGATCCAAGGCACTGGATTTCTTCACTACTTGGCCAAAGGATACGAACTATCCCGAATCTAGTGATCAAGCTATCTACAACTTAGATCTTAATCCCAAAATCTCTTCGGAAAGACATTTATCCAGGATTCATCAATGTACATCCACCTTAATATATCTTCTATCCTCCCGAATACCGGGTCACCTTTGTCGCTATTGCAATGTTTAGGTCTTCCAATTACACATAACTCAAAAATACAACGCAACATGGGCTCGAAATTCCCAAAACGACACCAGGCTACAATATCAAACTCAAGAGCCTTATCTCTGATCACAACAGGCGACACTTAACACCCTGAGTTAATATCTTAGAATCCCAATTCAGACACTGGACCTCTTCACTGTCCGTCCCTAGATAAGGATATTCCTCAACCTTGCGATCAAATTAATTATAATTAGAATCATACTTCTTAGCTTGTCGGGAAGAATACCTCATCGATTAAAGAACACCCATGCAGATGTCCTACAATATTTTTAATCTTCCCGAGCATTTGGCTACCACAAACATCATTTTAATACTTATGATCCATATCTCAATTTTCACAAAGTCTGAGTTACTTAGAATTCAAACACTTAACCATTATTCATCCCGCTTGCTAGGTTGATCAGGCAACCCTTCTTAGCATATTACTAGCCTTAGGGCCTCAATCTAGAGCCGGCCAAATTTGAACTTTAATCCAACTCCAATTAACCTAGACCCTGAATCCTCACTGATGAATTTGAATACTAAGTCGGCACTAATGAAATTAAAACCTCAAGGTGCCTCCTTACAGTTCCTACCGACCTCACGGTTGACCACTACCCCATATATTTCCTTGACTAAAAACCATGATACTTCCTATGACTACAAACATCACAATATTATGAATCCTCCAATTATCAAATTAGAGGGAGGGGATAAGATTGATGCATTTTAAAATTAACCCCTTAAGCTCAAGACTTAAGCATTTCCTCTAATCCGAACTACTTAATCTCACCTCAACATGGAACAGATTAACATGAATCCTCAAGCCTCAGTTAATCAACCTAGGCTTACATTTGGTATCAACAAACTTAAACGCTAAGTTCTAACTGAAATCTAGTCTAGTTTAGGCAAACTAAGATACAACGAACTATTCCAACTTAATAATCCCATACCTTAATTTACCTACTTCGGCCAAATCTTAATTGGTCCTAAACTTTTGCATACGATTCAGATCAAACCTAAGGCATCTCTTTTTCTCTAACACCAACTGTGACGGATTAAATTATTCTCCTTAAATAACCACTGTCAATGGTAACATAAACTTATACCCATAATTTATCATTATGGATTCTGTAGAAATTTTGATAGAATTTTCTCTACAATTGGATAAAAATAAAAAATATAACCTATTTAAAATAACTTGTACAAGCACACAACTATCCGATTATAATATTTTGGCCTACAACACAATACACAGGACTACATCGCCATACCATACATGGCTCCAACACAGTATTCCTAACTACCGTATTGGATTTGAAGAAATGCCATCTAGGACTAAATAAAATTCAAAACATCAACATAAATGCAGAAACATAGCTAAATCCAAAAGCCTGCGGAAGCATAACAATAACCATAAAATAATAACAAATTACATTAATCCAACTAGACTGTTTACATTCTATTACAACAACGTATCCAAAACTTCAAGCCTTCGACATTCATCGAATCTCCTTAAGTAAGTCCATTTCCTTACTCTAACTAATTAAGCACCAGCTTAATGTTCTCATCTGAAAGGAGAAATAGCAAGAGTGAGCGTACAGTTTAGCAAATGTAATTATACATCACTAACTATAGCAATTAACAGGGAAACCAGTAACTGGGTAGGAAAAATATATAACTTGAATAAAATAAAGCATATGAGGAGGGAGAACATATGGGATCATTTGGTTCGCATGTTTGTTCTGATTACGTCTATTTATTTTCATTACTTTCATTAATCTTTACGGACCCGAGCTAGTAGGTCGTACTAACTAACAATGTGAGAAAACGAGGAAAGGAATGTATTTGCAACACATTCTAAATCTGGCTACATTTTAGATCTGCAGTACTCGACCATCGGCTATATTTTAGGTCTACAACACTTGACCATTGGCTACATTTTAGGCATGCAGCACTCGACCATCTCAACTCACCCCATATCCCCCGGGGACCAGGGCAATCCTTGTTCTTTCACATTAGTATCCTAAAGCGTACCACGAATATCACCCGCTTCCACGAGCGGCCAAAATAAGTGGCCAAGTATTCCTTGGGTTCATACCGTGATGGACATGGCAAATCAGAGAATACTACCCCTATGAACCATGGTCCTAATTTCAGGATTAATCCTCCCTTGAGGGAAGATCCACCACAAGTACATTACATTTTCCAATCGGGAAATCACATTCCCATCCTTATCTCCATTCGGGAGATCAAATCCATCCCATATCGTACTTTGGTAAATTTTTCTCCATTTACTTGCTTGGTTCTCATCTTTCTGTGGAATTTACTCCCTTTTAGCAATTCAATCCAAGTTCACAAGAGAGTTTGGAATTTCCTACCTCTGATGGTCAAATATCATCTAGAAGCCTCTGGGACACATTTCCTTACTTCCGGTGTATAAATACACATTTTTAGGGCTTACAATTTAATTTGAATATTTAATCATACGTTTTATCACAATTAAATAGAGGTAGAGCATGCAAATTTACACTTTAGAGTCTTCCAGAACGTATTTCCTTGTGAACGGAGAATAAATATATATTCCAAAACTTACATTTACATTTAAACAATTAGACATAATTTTCATAACAATTAAATGGGGCAAAGCATGTAAATGCTCCATTCAAACTCGGATGAACAGTGTCAGGGGTATTTTAGAGCATCCAGACGCCGCGAATTGGTCCATACTTGTGAGATCGAATGTCCGGTTGATGCACATACATAATTGGGACGTGGTGATTCATATTCTGAGATCGATTCAACATAATACGAAGATAGAAGTATGCAATTTTCCCATTTCGTCTCGGATGAACAGTAACAGTGGCATTTAGAGAGCTCGGACGCGGCAAAAGGGTCAGAACGTGCGAGATCGATCGTGCGGCTGACCTATATACACAGTTGGGACATGGTGATTCACATTTTGGGGTCAATTTTACAAGATATGGTGTAAAAACGAAAAACCCCAAATTCCCGTAGGTTAGGGTTTGGTGGAACTCCACCGACCAGATCGGTAAGTAAATTGGACAATAAACTATGAAATCCTTGGTCTCAAGTCATGGGTAATATATTTTCTACGGTTTGGGTGAGTATTGACACAAAAATACCCAATGATAAATGAAAAATATCGAAAGAGAAAATTTAGTGAGTATAAGAACACTTGCCTCGACGCGTATTACCACTTTTATAACTAGCTCTCGGACGGATTCAGACTCCACAGACTCGATCTCCTCCTTCCTCTCTCTAGAATCGACACACACACTCTCTCTCTAGAAGGGTTTGGTTCATGGAGAAAATGAAAATCGTGAAGCAGCACGCGGCTTTAAAATGGGTTGGCGCTCGAGCACGTGGCAAGCGCAGCCTTACTGCCCAGGCCGGCTCAGCACACGGCGAACACGTGGCAAGCACAAACAATTTGGATTCTATGCTCTCCATGGGCTCGAGCCCACAGAGGGCGCAGGTTAGGCTCGCAGCAAACCTACTTCGCATTTTTGTCGTTCGGGATCCGTTTTGACCATTCTAACTCAATCTTTCACATCCTTGGACCTTATTATTTATTATATAACCTTAATAAGTCATTATTATCATAATTTAAAACCCAAAATCTTAATTACGAATTAATATTTTACGGTTTACAATTTTCGTTCCCGATTTACCAATTCCGGCTCTTTGAGCTTTTCAATCCGATTCCTCCCGTACCTTTTGACCACAATTCATCTATGTTAACTTAATTACCTTCTAATTATTATGTTCTTAACCCGGAACCTCACATAGCGCTGGCATTCCGATGATCAAGTACGACCATGGCAAACTGTGGGTGCAACAACCTCATCACCCGGTGGCACAAGTTGATGTTATACCGGTACATGCCCTCCAACATTGGCTCAATCTCTGCGGCCCTCACTGAAATCCTCAACACCTCCTCCAGCTGGAGGTTCCTGTCCCGAAGAAGCCTGTACTGAACTTGCTAAATCCTCAATGAATCCTCGAGGGAAGCGATCTTGCCCTCGGCCTCAATAGTCATGCTCTTAGCCTCAGCCAGCTCAAGTTCCAGATGCTTGTAGGCCTGTCCAATGGCCTTGAGGGACTCCAGCTTGGAACAAGTTTGGGAAACACCACCTATGAGCCGACCATGGTTTCCAGCCAGCTCTTGAAACTGTAAAGGAAAAACAATCCGTTAAAGCGCTGATGCAAGGAAACTAAAAGGCCTAAGGAATGATAGAAATATACCTCAGAGACGAGAGAGTCACAAGTTGAGCTCTCCTCTCTGGGAGCCTCGAACCCCTATGGCATAGCAATAGGCACCACAGATACCCCAACCCTAGTCTCAGACATAGGGACATCTCCATCAAGATCAAGGACTAAGGGCTCAACAGCTTCAAAAGGCTTTGCAACCTCATCTCAGCTTCATTAAAATGTGGAGCCCTAACAAAGCCCTTGGCCAACGCCACCTCATGGACCTCGAGTAGAATTGTCATCGGGCTGTAGATTTAGATTTCAAGGCATGGGGGCTTTACAGTCACGGAAGTATCCTCGGCCTCAGCAGTCTCAACAATAGATATCATTACCACTGCTTCCTTGGCCTGGGTCGCCTTAGTCTCCCCCAATTCCTATCCCACAGCAGTGTCCTTGGATGGATTATCAATCCAATCTGAGACCTCACCAGTGAAGATAGTAGGGATGTCAGGCATTGGATACAGAGGGGGAAGGGCAACAAGTAGTTTCATGGACCCAGAAGGCGCCTTAGAAGGACCTGAAGTGGTAGAGGGTCCGACACCCTCAGCCCCTCGGATTGGCTCCCTTGCCACTGCCTACTTCTCCTTATGAGGCGCTCGGCTATAGTCTCATCATCATCGGACGAGGAGCTCTCCACGGGCACAGTAGGACGCTTGGATGAGGACTTAGTTCGCTAACTCTTCTTTGGATGCTCGAGCAGTTCTTCTATCCTTAGAGTTTTGTGCTTGACCCTCCGTTCCTTCTTCTTGGCAAAAAGGCCGGCAGGGGCGCTAGAGTCCCCAGACAGGGGTCCCACTTGGCCTTAGCCAAGTTCTCAAGCCTCAGCCATTTATTCTCCCTATTCTCGTGGAAGTCGAGAAGATTGAACTACACAAAGCTATGAATTTCTTCACCAACGCCCTCTCTTCAAGCGTGAATTCTTGGCAGTATTTGGGTTCAACATTCTCTCAATCATTGGGGATATCCCAAATCTTGTGAACCGCTAGGAAAAAGAACTTATTCTTCCACCTTTTGGTGGAATAAGGGTTGTCATCACTCAACGCCACAAACTCAGGATGCGGAATGATGACAACCCAATCTTGGCCTTGCGTAAATCTCAAAATCACCTTCACTGTCAAAGTCTTGAAAGTCTTGTTATGGCAGCGGGTGATGACATAGAGGGAGATGAGGTACCTAACTGCATTTGGCTGAAGTCGGGCAATTGAGACCTTGAGATCCCTCAGGATATGGTGGAGATCCAGTGGCATGTCAAAATGAAGCCCATTATTAAGGTGGACTGTATAGATGGTGATGAAGCCATCTGGTGGGCTGCATGCCCCCTCGTGGGCTATGGGACTAACATCCCCATTTCAAAAGGGATGCGGTACCTCGCACGAATAATGTCGAGGTCGGCAGCCGTAAGGAAAGAAGCGATGTCTAAACCGGGAGCATCGAAATATTAAAAGATGAAGAAGATGAACAGTGTACAACAATGGGGTTGCAGAGAGCATTTTCTGGCACTTGCAAAATTTTCGAGGGCAAATGAAAGCAAGTAAATGGAAAAGGAGGTAAGCGTCCATCATTTGAAGGTTTTGAAATTCAAAAGGATGCGTCACATTTAATGCCGTGCCACGTGTCGATTCCCTACTTGACCGAGGGCAATGATGGCTTTTCCCTTTCTGAGGCCACATTTAATACACGTCTAGTGTGCATTTAATGTGCCAGTTGGTGGCCAGGCTAGCACCTTGAACCCAGGGAGAGTCCACGGACTGTGATCATGTCCTTGGACGAAATCAGGCAAAGCACCTTAAGGGACATGTAACGGAACGGATTTTTGTTTTTTGCATTCCGCCAGCGACCTCCCGGAACTAATACCAGGGTTTCGGTGATCCGGTCCAGGGCGATCGTGCATACTAATCACAGGATCACAGATGTCATCTAGGAACCATACATGATATCTATAAAATGTGTAACGGAAGCCAATCTATTAACTTGTCGAAGCATTTACATTCATCCCTATTGTTTGGCACAAGTTCTATAGTTTCATCTGGAAGAGAAAAAAAATAGAAAACAGTGAGTCGAAATTCAATAAGGTACATGCAGATCTTCTGTAAAGTGTTTATGCTGTAAGGCGGATACAGATACATATGTAATATGACTATTATAAAATAACTGTTGATCGGACAGATACATATACAACAAGAGTAAAACAACAGTTAATCGGACAATACATGTAAGGTAGTCAGGAAGGTCGGAGCAGTCAAATTCTGGAAATTGGAATAGAAAACAGATTTAGTCATATTATAAAAATTTCTCTTCTCTTTATTTTTATCAGCAAAGGACATCACTAGCAGAGGAGGCAATAATCGAGGATAGATTATACACATCTCCTTACAATCACGGTAATACCTCCTTGTACAAAGCCCCAAGGACGACTCTCACTTCCTCCTTGTACAAAGCTCCGAGGACGGCTCTCACTTTTTGTCCTTGTATAAAGCCCCGAGGATAGCTTCCTTTCGTTATCCTCAATTACCACCATAATGTTCTAAAGCATGCCGGAGAACTTTATCTCCCAGTGCTAAGTCTGATCTTATTTATCTTATCATATGACTGGTTTACTTTTTTCTTTAGTTCACATTTCAGACGGGTATAAAACTTTCGGTCGTCATAATACAAAATCGATTTCAAGTTCATTTTTCTTATTCCGGTCAAGTAAAAAGACTTTCAGTTGACAAGAAGTCTGTTTCAAATCCATAAACCTTATTCCGATCAATAATTCTTTATTATGACTCAGAGCCGGTTTACTTCTCCATTTTATACATCTCAAGTTCAATCATAAGTTGAATAGAAAACGGAAGGCATAAAGCAGCAAGCATGAATTAAATCAAAATTATATTTTCAGTCCGATCGTAAAACAAGTATGACGTCAGAGATGCAGTTTATTAAGTAGTAATCAAAACGGCGAGTTTTAATATACCATGTGTTGAAGTATTAGAACACTTGAAATTTTCTTAAAGGTCAGGACTTGAAAACAGAGGTAAAATCTGAGTTTAAAAATAAGGTGCACTTACATTTAAGTACTACTTCAATTTAAGTTTTAAAAATAGGGGTATACTTGCCTGACTGTTAACCATCCACTCCGACTAACTTGAAGCTTTTATTCTTCTTCACTTCTTACCCTCCTTCCTTGCTAGGAATTTTCACACCGGTCTCTCATTTGGAGCTCGGTATATAAAGAGGAGGGATTAGGTGGAGTAAGTGGGGTAGGTTACCTACTTCGTACATCCCTTCAGGGGTTAGGTGGGAGTGAGTGGGGTAATTTATCTACTTGGTACTTTTATCTAGAAGGTCAACGGGGTAGTTTACTTGCTCTGATTAGATTGGGATCTAGTTGGAATCTAACGCCAAAGTTGGCCATTATCTTCTGAATTTGGTAGTTAATTCTAGTTGGTCAATATTTTTTTTAAAGTCAGTCAACTTTTCTATTGGTCAACTTTTTCGGTTAACGCTTCTTACTCTAATCCGGCCAACTTTAACTCAAAGCTGGCCAATGTTTCTTTTTTTTATTCAAGGTTGGTCAATATTAAAAATCGATCAACCTTTCGGTTGACCTTCCGGTCAACGTCTTGATACCGGTCAATATCTTGACACAAGTTAACGTCTTGATACTGGTCAACATCTTGACGCCGGTCAACATTTGATTGCCATTATTTTTGGTCTACCAGTGGTGTAAGGCCACTCCGGTTTAAGTCGAAATTAAAACACTCTGATTTTTAAGTAGCAATATTTTACTTTGATTTCGGGACCTCACAAGACGCTTGCAATGCTCGTGGACGGAAAGATGAGCATCTTTGACGCGAACAATGCTGCAACTATCCCACGTTAGCCAGGTAGTAAGCACCTTAAAGGACCAAGTCAAGGCCAAAATGTCCCGAGGAATTTCATCCGTCAAACATGCCAAAAGTTGAGATTCTCAAACTTCTTTGCATGGGAGGTTAGTGATGGGTAGTAAATACCCAATGCCCATTTAAGAGGCTCGTTTTCATAAAACAGATCAAATCCAAAGAAGGCCCAGAAGCTCAGTTTGGCCCGAGAGGCCATATTGGCTCAAGAGGCCCGATGTCATAGCCGCGTGACCCAAATGACTGATTTCACCTAAAAGGCTAAGTTGGTCCTAGAGGCCCGAGAACCTAAACCTCAATGATGCCTTGGGCGTGATACTGCCGGAATTAGCACCTCAGGCCTTCCCGAATGTGGGTGCATGTGAAAATACTGATTATTTGTATCATTAATTGGCACATCAAGTGAATGTAGGCCCTCACTGGAATGACCCATAATTCAACATATTCAAGTGAAGTTACAAATCAGTTATTGAAAGAAGCACATTTTATGCTTTCATTGTCTCAATTTGACGAACAAACTTCAATATAGTTTTAATACATATTTGTATTTTCTCATATAAGGCTAAGATTAGCCTAAGTGAGAATTAATTCAATAGTTATAATTATTTAGGCAGCTATTATGTAAGTAGTTAATCCTTCAAATTGCAAACCAAGTTCCTGAATTAGTGAAATTACACAAACAACTCCATAAGCTGATCGTTTACATGGTGCTCTTCATTTATGTTTTCTGCTACTGTTCCTCTATTTTGCTGTTCATATGTGCTGCACATCTATGATACAGATTCTCTGTTCTTTATTCCCCTATTTTAGATTCTTCTGCCGTGCAATGACTTTGTATACAGGAACTTAATGCGCTCTGCTTCTCATTATATTCTGCCCGTGCACTTGTATTGTGCACCTCAACATCTTACATCAGCATAAATGCATCATTGTATAAGAGCAGCTGCCTCCTACGTCAAAAACTGATTTTAGATTATCGTGAGCATCATGATTTGTTCTAGTATTGGCAGGAACTTCGACAACATTTCGAATCTCCTCTTCCATATGCTTCCGCACATATATTACAGCTTTAATGTCTCAAATTCTAACATGGTACTAAAGTTAATTTTTAATATATATCTTAATATAATTAACCTAAATTAAAAAATAATGATCTTCTTATTTGAAAAAAAAAGTATAACATTATTAACCAGAGAAGATATTATATTCTTAATACACCTAATGTATGGAAAGAAGTTTCCAACAGCAATCAAACCGTTGTCCTCATCTTTTCCAGACTAGCCACCCCTTGACTGATATAATAGACGTGGCAGAGTTCAAGGCTGACACTCGGGATGATTACCTATCATTGCTTAAAGAAATTGTAGTGACCTGAATCTGAATTATGAGAGCCTACTTAGACCAATCATAAGAAAATTTTAAACCATAAAAATGATCAAATATTCATCAAAAATTTAATTACTTCTCATTAAAGTATTATAAAGATAATAAATTTAAAAATTATTAGGCATCAAAAGATGCCCTATGAAAGTGAACAATGACTAAATCTCCACAATAATATATTATGTCTACCATCGAAGGGATAATAACTACTAGTTTTCAGAATCTTCACTACCTAAAAGTCTCACAGCAAATGAAGGATCTTCTACTAGTGCTATATACTTAGCTAGAATTTAGAGTTAACAAAATATAAGAGTGAGTCAAATACCAAATAAGTGATAGTAATTAACAATATATAATAATCAATAAATATTTCAAATAAGCAATATTTAAAATGCAAAATCAAC
>JAODPA010140236.1:0-35161 GCA_025585075.1 Nepenthes mirabilis | reverse complement strand
GAGAGAGAAGAAAGAAAAAAGAAGAAAAAAAAGAGAAAAAAAACAGCAGATAAAATTCAAACAGTAGAAGATTTCCATCACAAGATAGCCTCAAATAAACGGGTCAAATCATCTCCAAGGCAACCTCAGCAAGCGGGTCAGATTATCTCCAGGTGTGTTCCATTTTATTTTTAGATAACATATTTTGTTTATCTTTAATAATATTTACTTTTATCTGCGTGTATCATTTTATTGCCAAAAAAAAAAAAAATTCTTTCACGTCCTCTCACTACCTTACGTTTGATGCACCCTGATTACAATTGATTCTTACTTTATAATTTTAATAGATTAGTAATACCAATTTGCATGATCTGAACTATACAAAAAAATTTTTTTTTTTTTTTTGATTAACTTAGATTTTCTCACTTGTTTATTGATCTCAATTCCGTTAGGTGTTATATGCACTTGCGAAGTGGTCAAATTATTTCTCATAATATCCCCGACCTAATCATGGACTCTAACCAATTTAGAGCATTGAGTCAACAATTAGCCCAGTTAGTTTCCAGTCAACAATAATTACAAAACCACATAATTGTTATTCAAACTGGCCTGGCCACTACTCGACTGACAAATTTAAATATCGCAAATGGAGTTGCTACTTTAGAACTAAGGCCTCACTCATCAGATGTTGAAATCTCTGATACATCCCATAATAAGAATTACCGACGAAGGCAAAATAATTGAACCCCTTGTAGACCCAACCATAGGCCCCGATATTATGATCAAGAGTGGGATCCGGACGCCCATCTCTTTAAAAATATCAAACTGGACTCCTCTATTTTTGACGACTGTTTGGACCATCGAGTTTTTACTCAATGGGTTCAGGATATTGATCATTTTTTTGAATGGTATGGTGTATCCGAAGATAAGAGAGTTCAATTTGCTAACCTCAAGTTAACCGGAAAAGTTCAATTACATTGGAACAGTATTGAGGACCTTCTTATTAGACGTCAAGCAGCCCCTGTTAAGAGTTGGGCAAAAATGAAACGACGCCGTCAAGAGAAATACTTACCCCACTCATACAGTAGCAACTTGCTAAATCAATGGAATGCCATTCGACAAGGTAATCAATCCGTAACCGAATATGTGGCTCAGTTCGATGATTTTCAGATGAAATGCCACATCATTGAAGATGAAACTATAACGTTAAGTAGGTTCCGACAAAGACTACATGAGGACCTTAAGAGAGAACTTGTCCTCCGTGGAGTTACCACATTGGACCATGCGTATAATTTGGTCTGAGACTTCGAATTAGTTAATATGACACCGTATTGTCGATCAACATATTACACTCCTACTGCAACCTCTAAGTCTGTCCTAGGACCCCCTACGTCCATCATTTCTCCTGTAAGGGAAGTTTAAGAGAAGAGTGTTGAAACTCCCAACATAAATTCTCAGTTATAATACCTCAATTGTAAAGGTTTTGGACATATTTCTTCCAAATGTCCAAGTAAAGCCTTATTAATTGATAGACAAAATGAAATAAATAAGGGACCCCTTGAAGAACAAATATATGAATCCAAGTTAGAGGAATTTGATAACTTAGATGGCAATGATATTGACACATTTGTGGGATGCCTCAAGACTAACTCCTCTAGCCTAAACTCTCGATCATCTGTCCCTGATAAGCCATTTCTAAGCATTATATGATGTACCTTGACGCAATCAACAACAGCTAACGATTGGCATTGTTACACTATTTTTTACACTTACATTAACGTGAATGCAAAGGCTTATAAGATTATCGTCGATAGAAGTAGTTGCATCAATGTGGTCTCTGCTAACACTATTTTTCGTTTGGGGTTAAAAGCGATCCCACACCCTAATCCATACAGCATTTCTTGGATTGATAAATCTTCTATATCTGTTTAAGAACGTTGTCTTTTACCCATTCAATTTTTAGAGTACAGAGATCACATTTGGTGTGACGTTATATCAATAGATGTGGGTCATGTCATTCTCGGGCGTCCTTGGTTATACGACTTGGATGTCACAATTAAAGGTCGTTCTAATTCCTATTATTTTGTTTACAAAAGAAAGAAACTTCACATCTATCCTTTATCCCCAAAACTGATGCCTCTCAATGGAACAAAGGCTGTGATAGAGATAAAAGGATTACATATTATTAGTCTCACAACATGTATCGTGTAGCCATCATTGAGCCTATTGTGTTTGCTGATATTGTTCTCGGAGCCTTTCTAAAACCATTAAGCCTTATCTCGATGTCCCCACATGTTCATACATCCATGTTGGCCAGAATATTTGCACATCTTCATGACTTATACATTGAGATCAATACATATTTGGAAACAATTCATACCTCATGTCAATTTCACACTGATGTGTATAAAATCCATGTTGCATTTTATATTGGAGGTTCTGTTATGGGTTGGATCATACCACAGCGGCGTTTATATGGGCCCGTTTCTATATTGCATACTTGTAGTGCTAGTCCATTTAAGATCTTACAGCGACTCGAGTCAACTGCATTTGTTATTGATACTTTATTTCCTTTTAATACTACTTTCTATGTTAATAATTTTCTCGATTTTAACCCATCAGTTGATCCCTTTGACGTGCCCCCCGACACACCACATATTGCATACCCACCTATTTCTACACACCTCTCCACCCTTCCGACACACAGCAATAAAATTGATACTATTTTAAATGAGCAACTTATGTCTCCCAGTGATGGAATTATTCAGCACTTCCTTGTCAAATGGATCCGTCGGACAAAGCCCGACACTGCTTGGATTGCTCGCGAGACATGCCACTAGTTTGACCCCGATATGTTGTCACTCTATCAGAGTCAGCAGGATTGCACTTTTTCAGGCCCCAATCTAATTCCTTCCGAAGATACTGATCGCTCCGTCAGCTTCCGCCCCCCTTATACGAGTCTATCACCGTCGCTGAAGGATTGTATAGCCACTCAGCTTATGGTTGGAGAATTGATTACAGAAATTTAACTCGACGGGGTCGAGTTTCAGCCACCTGGGAAGAATTGATGCATATATTCAAGACGAATATTTGTTTTAATTTGCCTTCCAAATTAGCTTTGATTTTATTTCCATAGCAACTTTAATTATTAATTTGATTTGATTTTTATTTAGTAAAGATTTGATTTGATTTTTCATTTAATTTCCTTTCCACTTTTAAAATTATTTGATTATGATTTTGTTTCCAATTTTCTTAGGTATCGGTTCTCTATATAAGAACCCCTATTTCTATTATTTAGGAATTGATGATTGATAAATAAATGTTTGAGAAATTGATTGCAATTGAGTAATTGTGACTTTCTTTCCCCTCTCTCCCTTGGTTATTTCTCCTTCTTATCCCTATCTCTCTAGTCTTCCTTTCTTGTCTCTACCCCTCTATTATTCTTCTCTCTACTTTTCCCCTTCTTCCTACATTAGGCTCTCCAAGTCAACTACCGTGGCGCAGTTAGTTTTTCAATTATATTTGTGATTTGTTGTATATTTAAAAAGCTCAAAAGGAGGAGTTGAAGATATGACCTAGGTCATTTGGGGTCAAGGATGTGGGGATTATGAGGTATTGTGGTGCCGAGGCTATGTGGAAGTGGCCATAGTGATGGTATGGTGGCGGCGAGTGGGTGGTGTTGCTAGGATTTTTGGAACCCTATCTCTAATAGCATATTGAATATAGAGAATGAAGAGAAATGGTAAAAAGGCTTAATAGTCGATGAGCACTAAACATTTATATTTACAGCATTATATAAGTATAATTACAATATTATCCTTTACTCCAACAACAGCAACATATATTTTAATTTATTGTAGGGGAACCATTATAGAATAATTTTTGAGATATTCTAGATAGGTTTTCATTCTTATCAAGGAGATGGGTTTCTTTCTTATAGAGGACTAGAATCTTAAGATTCCTGGTAGAACTTAATTTCTCATTCAGCTAGGACTCTATAGTCTTTAAATAGAACCGTTAGCATTTTCAATAGGAAGAGAATTGTTGCACCCTACTTCATAAGCTGTGACAGTAGTTAATGGCACCAAATTGAACTGCAAAACCAAATGCTGTAATTTTTCGTAGCAGATGCAGGGGCATACTTTACTGAGGACTTCAGATTGCTTTCCTTGGGCAGTTGGGATAGGGTCCTAGGGGTTGAATGGATGAGAAAGTGAAGTCCTCTTTTGTCAGACTTCAGAAACTTGAAATTTTCTTTCAAGGACGGCAATTCAGTATAACTGATTGGTAGGACAGAATCCCCTTAGTCCTTCCCTTTCTGTGATTTCAGGCCATGGACTGCAGAAACTTTTGCACTCTGAGGAAGGAGACATAGCTCACTATTATTTTTCAATAACTAACTTGTTTCCTCCAATGAGATCTTATGATTACAAGATTCCATTCGTTTCTTCTGCTCAACCTGTTAACCTTCAACCATGCTGATATAGCCATTTTGAAATAAATGAGATTGAAAGATTTGTTATTGAAAGATCCACTCTTCCATCATCCAACCTAAGCCTAGTCCTTTTGCCTCTCCTGTGCTTCTTGTCAAAAAGGAGGATGACACGTGGAGCTTAAACATCCTCATTTTGGGAATGGATCTCAGGGCTAGCTATCGTCAGATCAGAATGCACCCCAATCATATTCCTAAGGCCATGTTTAGAACCCATCATGGTTATTTTGAATTCAAAGTGATGTCCTTTGGCTTAAGAAATGCACTAGCAACCTGGCAATCTCTTATGAACCAGATTTTTGCTCATTTCCTTGGAAACTTTGTGCTAGTAGTCTTTTATGAACCAGTTTATTGCTCTTCCCTAGTGCACCATATGTCCCATCTTGAGTCTGTTTTCATGATCCTAAGACAAACCAGTAGTATGCTAATCAATTATATCATTTCTAGCAAAATGTAGCTACAGATTCTTCTAAAATTTCAGCCATGGTGCAGTGGCCAATACTTCTGTCAAAACTTCAATGTGCTTCCTTGGCTTAACTGGTTATTATATAAAATTCATCCAACATCGTGGGAATATTTGTAGACACCTCACTCATTTGTTGAAGAAGCATCTGCACCCTCTAATCATTTGAAGGCAGTAATGATAACGGCAATCATTTGAAGGCAGCAATGACAACAGCACCTATCTTAGGTCTTCCAGGTTTCTCTCAGCCATTCAATGTGGGGAGTCGGGACTGATGATTATGACTGTGGCATGGGAGTTGTTCTACCACAGAACAACAGGCCATTAGCCAATTTAAGGCCTTCAATGCCAACAACCGGGGCTCACAGTTTTTGAGAAAGAATTATTGGCCATCTTAATGGTTGTTCAAAATGGCGGCATCATTTCCACGGTAATCAGTTTATCATTCGCACTAATCATTGGAGTCTAAAGAACCTGCTGGAACAAAGAATCACTTCTTTCAAGCATCAGAAGAGTCTAACCAAAGGGGGAGAAAAATCAGGGACAGCAAGAGAGGAGGGAGAAGAAACAGAAGAGTCTCACCAAAGGGGGAGAAGAACCAGGGGTGACAAGAGAGGAAGGAGAAGAGACAGACAAGGGAGGGAAAGAAGAAGCAAGGAGAAAGAGAGAGACAATGAGTATATTCATTATATCATCTATCAATAACTACTAACAAATACTAAAATTATGATCATTATATAAACACACGTGCTACTATGTTAACTAGAAAACATGTATAATTTCTTAAATAATACAACCAAAAATAAAGAAATAGTGGAAACAAAGTATAACATTCTATAGGTATCCAAAAAACTATCAAAAATATAAAATTTTAGAAATATCCAAGATATGACAAAATATAAAAGTCTGATAAAATAAATTAGCAAATCAAATCTCAGTAATGTCCTTATCGGTACTATCACAGGATGGAAAGAGCTTGACCCCCTCAAGGATCCTAATGTTCTTGTAGTCAACCTATTTCTTGTAATACTCTGGAGAGTTGTTTCTGACAATGTAATTGTATACTTGGCAGGAAAAAAAGGACAGTGGCATTGTGGTTGTCATTGCCAACTCAATGTAGTAAATGACAAAGGTGGCCAGCATCTTGGTTTTGGATGTTGAATAGCAAAGATAGTAGGCTGTTCATCGGGTAGTTCATGGAGCTGCAAGAAGAGAACTAAAAAAAGTTTAGAAAATTGGGATTTTGGCTCCTATTCAATATTTGACGCAGGGAATAGGAAAGGGAAATAAGGAAAGGGAGAAAAAGCAAAGGCAGGGAAGACAAGGGAGGTGGGGAAGAGACAAACAAGAGGAGAGGGGAATAAAATGCAAGGGAGGAAGAAAAACAATTAGATATCAACTATAATCATTATATGATTCATCAATAATTACTAAAATAATGAAATATGCAAATATAAAATATGCCTAATAATCTCTCCCTTTAGTAGTTCTATGACAAAACCCCACAAAAAGAAAAAATTAAAATATAAAAGAATCACGAGTTTAAACACCACCGAGATAGAACCGGTGTACATAAAAATCTACACCTAATGAATAACAGACAATACATAACTCAAAGTAGACGAAAAATAGCTATTGTTCAGAAAGAAGATGTTCCTGTTCAGACAAGGTTAGGACCAAACAAGAACGATACAAGAAGGAAATACAAAAAGCCACACATACATGTACACATACAGCAGATAGAACAATTAAAGTACATGTACACAAATATCAAATGTATCAGTTTAACAAGTGTATACAAATACAAAATGACAAGAAACTCTATACCAAAAGCAAGAGATAGCAAAAGAAAAATCGCCACCTGACTCAATATCAAAACTTGCCCTAAAAAGGAAAACACCTCCCCCAAAGAAAACTACTCCCTCTTTTTGTCATAAATAACAAAAGGGCATCAACTAGACTCGGAAGAATCCTAGGAAGACGGCCGGTGGGACCGCCACATGAAAGAAAGACCATGGAGCTGGTCCTCCTAAGTAGCAAGACGAGCGTCAAGACATTGAAAACTATCAAGCATGTCAGACCAAAGTTACGCCCAAGAAGTAGAAAGGTGTTGAAGATGTGACTCCATTCACTCGTGAGATGTGGACAACCGTGTGAGCGGCTAAGAAATGTGGGAGGGCTGACCTAGAAGTTGAGAGAAGAAAGAGGAAGAAGGACGCGAGGGGCCTCAATCTAATGGCACGGCCCCGACCAAAACGGAAGGATTCTCTAGAAGAGGATCATCAAGGGGATCATCAGAGGGTGGGGAGGAGTGATGGGCGTGGGACTGGCTTTGCTCAAATGTGGTGTGGGTAATGGGCCAGCCATGCAAAACACAGGGTAGGTTTGAAAATTAAACACCTAAACCAATGATGAGGTATTGGTTAAAACAACCATGGGGAAGGTTATCATCTTTCTTGGATACAAAATGAGCAAAAATATGAGAGCAGAAGAGGGACAGAAGATCAATGGTCCGCCCACTCAAGAAAGAGTAGAGGAGGAGAGCTTTATCGAGAGGGATAAAGGAGAAGTGTGAGACTGGACACATATTGGTCAGCATGATCTGGTTCACAACCATTCGTCACGGGGAGAGGAGTTTGGTTTTGAAGGATCTCCCATTCCACTCCATGGGGAAGCCATGAAGAAAAGATGCTACCTCATCGTGGGGTAGCAAGGTATTCCACTTGTAGGGATAGTCGGGATTGACAACCCGAGGGAGACCAAGAGTGCTAGAGAGCAAATCTAGGATAATCTGGAGGTGACTCTCTCTCAAGAAGGTAGAAAAGGTATGGGCTATATAATCAAAGATGTTTGAATAGAATTCTTGAACCAAGAGTGGAGAGGGGGCAATCAGGTTGGTTAGGACAAGCTCCCAATGCTGGTCTGTGAATAGCAAGGAAATAGATGGATCGAGGGAAGCAAAGTCAATTTCCCATTCGAGGGTAAGTTGCCATTGAGACATATGGGAGTTAAATAAAGCCTTAACTTTGACATTATTGAACCGATCAGGAGCAGTGTGCCTACTTGCTCTGGGACGCTTACTAACTGATTTTTTGGAGAGAAATTTCTAAAGAGCCGACATCTGTATAGCAAAAAGGACAGAAAATAGTGAGGAAGCACAATTCAAAGACATGACCAAAAACGACGCGCAAGGAATGGAACCGGTGGGCAAGGCCACTGACCACGCCATAAAGGGTGGTCTATAGGCAAATGCAGCACACACTGCCAGCAACACAAGAAAGCGTCACAATAGAGGGCACAAGCTAGGGCACAACAGTGGGCAGATTGCAATGCAGGTGCCATAGTGGCTCCACATGAACAGTGGCACCACACGAACCACCACCAAAACAGCACGAACTCAACCACAACATACACCCACAACCATCACAACAGTGGCGCCACACGAACGCAACCTCGGAAAAAAATGAGGGTCAAAGGCGCTAGATTCAGATACTGGCCCTGAAAGAGCATGGGTTCGAATATCACTACAACCGGTCAGGACAATGAAAATGAGGCACAAGAGACGATAGATCTATGCTAAATGTGCATACAAAGCGAAGCAAAGGAGCAAAAACGACGAAGAAAAACAGGTGTTCACGGAGAAAAACGAATTCCGCCATTAATGGCGTAGAGAAGCTCAACAATGAAGGAGGAGGAGAAAGAGAAATAAACTTTGATGGCGCACACGGTGAGAGGAAGAGCAGATCTGGAGGATTTGGATGAGGTGGAGGTAGAGGAAGGAAGGATTCAAGAGGGATGAGGCGCGAGAGAAATGAGGGTTTGTGAGCACAATAAACAGCAACTCAATACATGCTTGATGATAAAGTGTCCAGCGCCAATGCACTCGAGCGTGCAACAGGCGCGCGTTAGGTTTTATGAACAGAGCCCCTTTTTTTAAACAAGGAAAGACACAATTAAGGCTCACATTAGTCTAATAGAGGAAAGCAAATACTGATGGCCTTCCTAAGAGATTCAAAACGAAGGCTATCCAAAGGTTTTGTAAGGATGTCGGCCAGTTAATGTTCGGTCAGAGTATGTTCAAGGGCTATGACCTGAGTTTCAACAAGTTCCCGAATAAAATAGTGACGAATATCTATATGTTTGGTGCGAGTGTTGAATGGGATTTTTTGAAATATTGATGGCACTTGTATTGTCACAGGAAATTGTTATGGTGTTCTGAGCAATGCCGTAATCGTGCAGCATTTGTTTCATCCATAAAAGTTGTGTGCAACAGCTACCAGTAGCAATGTATTCTACTTCAACCGTAGACAAGGAGATGGAATTTTATTTCTTACTCATCTAAGCTACAAGATTGGAGCCAACATAAAAACATCCACCGAAAGTGCTTTTACGATCATCAGCATTTCCGGCTCAGTTGGCATCAGAATATCTAGCCAAGTCAAAAGTTGAGTCTCGAAAGTAGAAAATTTCATAATCAGGCGTGCCATTTTCATAGCAAATGATATGTTTGACAACACTTAAGTGACATACTTTAGGATCGGATTGATGTCGAGTACAAACACCGACACTAAATACAATGTCAGGTCTACTAGCAATTAAATACAGGAGGATTCCTATAATGCTTCTACAGAGTGTCTGATTGACGCACTTTGTTACGGGATCACAATCTAATTTGGAACAAATGCCCAAGGGTGTTCAAGTATGTTTTGATTATCTAGCCTAAAATGTTTAACAAGTGCCTTGGCATACTTAGATTACAAGATGAAAATGCCTTGAGACGGTTGTCTAATATGCAAATGAAGGAAATGTGTAAATTTTCCTACCATACTCATTTCAAACTCGAAAGTCATGCAACTAGCAAATTTATGAGCATAGGAATCTACGACGGCACCCATCACAATATCGTCAATATAAACTTGGATAACAATCATACATTTTTCAGAAGTTTTTACAAAGAAAGTCTTATCAACACTACCCCAACCAAAACCGTAATCACTAAGATATGAGGTGAGTCATTCGTGCCAAGCTCTTGGCACTTATTTAAGACTATACAATGCCTTTTCAACCTTATACACATGGTCCGGAGACATGGGATCAACAAATCCCTTCGATTGCTCAACAAAAACTTCCTCTTCAATAATACTATTGAAGAAGGCACTTTTAACATCCATTTGATAGAGTTTAAATCCCATAGTGCATGCAATGGACAATAAGATTCTTATATATTCAAGATAAGCCACATGAGTAAATGTCTCATCAAAATCGATTTCCTCTATTTGCGTGTATCCTTGAGCGACAAGATAAACTTTATTGCAGGCAATATTTCCATTTTCATCAATTTTATTTTTAAAGATCCACTTGGTTCCAATGACATTTGTATGTTTGGGCTAAGGAATCGAAAACCACACGTCATTCCTAACAAATTGGTTTAGTTTCTCATGCATAGCGTTGATCCAACATTCATCATTCAGGGCCGCTTCAACCTTTTTTGGTTCTAAGTGAGAGACATAACATGTATACGTGAGCATATTTAAAACTTTGTGACGCAATCTCATACCCTCACTTAAATCACCTAATATGAAGTCTGTTGAATGATTTCGTTTAACTCTGACTAAAGGTTCCTTTATTGGGATGACATTTGAGGTCTCATCGAGAGTGACCACAAAAGCTGATTCATATGAGGAATCAATTAAATCACACTCTTTGTCTCAACAATCACTGGCTTCAGGTTACTCACCGGGGACATCATCTATGACAACATTGATCGACTCCATAACAGTTTGAATTCGAAAATTGTACACCCAACAGGCTCGACTTGAAAGAGAATATCCTAAAAACATCTCTTCATCGTTTTTAAAGTCGAACTTATCTAAATTTTTCCTATCTCATAAAATGAAGCATTTACTTCCAAAAATATAAAAGTACTTTACGTTGGGTTTCTTACTTCTCCAAAGTTCATAAGGCATATTATCCATCCCGAGTCTTAAGTAGATCCTATTAATGATGTGGCAAACCGTGTTCATGGCTTCACCCCAAAAGTGCATGGCAACATTTTTGCTTTGTATTATAGTACTAATCATTTCTTGAATGACCCGATTTATTCTTTCCACAATCCCATTTTGTTAAAGAGTAATAGGAGCAAAGAATTCATATTAAATTCCTTCTTCCGTACAAAAATTGTCAAAACTTGAATTTTTAAATTCCTTTTAATGATCACTATAAATTCTCACAATCAGAGTTCCTTTTTATTGATGAGTTTTTTACATAAAATGTTCATATAATCAAAGGTATCGGACTTTTTACAGACGAGGTTTATCCAAAAATATCTAGAAAAATCAGCTATAACCACTAAGATATATCTTTTACCGCCTAAACTCTCAGTCCTAGAAGATCCCATAAGATCCATATGAATTAGTTCAAGAGAATGTGAGGTGTAAATGTCACTTAGTGATGGATGACTAGTCTAGTTTGTTTTCCAAGTTGGCAGACAAATGGTGTTTGGCATTTTGATAGGTCCAGTACAGATCTGGGCCAACACCAACAAGGCCCAACCAACAACAAACAGACCCAACCAGCAGGCGGGCCAAATCAGACGATGGCAATCCGAAAGATTTGGGGCAAGGCCCACTAGGCGCCTCTAATGTGCGCCCAATCGTCTTCACTCACGTCTCTCCTGAAACGACTGCAGATTGGCAGCGCAGGAGGTGCCGACTCAGAAAATGTCAGCCAATTGCAGATGAGGTCAACCCTAGCAAGTCGCGATGCCCGCCGTCCTAGCAGCAGCTTGACAAATCCCAACAAAGTCAAACAAGCCCGTGTCGGCCACACCCGGCAACGGTCCCTGCGCCACCACAAAGCGATAACTGATACCACTGGCCGCCACCAACCACCGCCAGCGCTCAACGAATCCAAGCAGGCCACCTGTCGTAGGTTCACGTGCCCAAGAGCCCCCTCTACAGAGCTTACAAATACCTTCTCCCTCAGCGGAGAAGGGGATCCCCATTTTTACGGCTCAATCGGAGACTTGAGATCTAAGATCGATCCCAGCACCTTGCATTCAAACAAACAAGGAGAAAGAGCTAGCTCTCTTCCCTCAAAATCGCCACCTCAATCCGACGACTTTAGTGAGCCACTCATAGCAGTGACAAGAGGAGCACAAGCCTCCTCCAAATACCATACGCACCCCTTGCATACTAGCATCCATGCATTTTCCATCATGTTTACCTTTACGCTTGCATCTTTCCATCCCATGGGAAAGATTTCTAATTTGAGCGTCAGAATATTTACAGTAGGAGAACATCCTGCCATCCTTTGACCTCTTATTCGTAATTTGTGGTGCGCAGAGCTCAAGTTGAGAAACACGAAGACCGAACTCATTCGTGATCCACTCGAGACGAGAAAGCCGAAGGCTCCTTAATCCGCACGAGACCCTAAACCCAGGGACGCATGATTGGTACCGTCTGTGTGAACAACTAAAAAGCCTAACCACTCATCATAACATCCACTCTCCTACTCAAAATATGGTCAATACCAAAGCGCAGGCTAGCGCACCAGCGAGAGAGACTGTCACCCACAGCGATGACCCCTCTATAGGTAGCCGTGCTGGTGAACAGCCCGAGCCAAACGTGCACAAGCTGGAAGCTGACGTGGGCAACATGAAGCAGATGCTTTAGGTACTATGCGCTAGGGTTGGCGGACAATGGACGGGGACTCCTCCCCTGGGACCCCCGGTGTTGACCTCTAAACAAAGATGACACGAGGCGAGGGCCCCAATAGCAAGAACAACCAGGTCTAACGACATCGACGCCCATGCAGCTTTAGGCAGCAAGGCCCATATATCAGCTCAGAGACTCCTGTGTAGGGAAGCACCACAGGAACAGCATGCCAGAAGCATGCAGGAAGTCCTGACTACATCTAGCATGATGACCCAAAGCACGAGATGCTGCAGGTAGTCGAGAGCGACAACTGGATGACCCCATACTAGAGGTACTTAACAGACAGAACACTGTCGGAGAACCCAGAGGAAACCGTGTGAGTCAAGAAGATAGTTGGCTGGTACACGATCATCGACGGGAGGTTGTACCGACGAAGATACTCGACCCCCTACTTAAAATGCCTCTCGCCTGAAGAAGCTGAATACACGTTGGGCGAAGTCCACCTTGGCGTTTGCGGCTTGCACATCGGAGGGAAGAACCTCGCATTCAAAATCATGTGATAGGATTTGCTCTGGCCTACGATGAAGCGAGATGCCATGGACTTCGTCAAAAGGTGCGAGAGCTACCAAGTTCACAGATCCATGAACCATCATCCACACACAGAGTTGCAGAGCCTGTAGGCCCCGTCGCTGTTCATACAATGGGGGGCTCGATATCCTTCTGCCCATACCCTTAGCTTTCGGGCAAAGAAAACTCCTCATCATCGGGTATCGACTGCTTCACCAAGTGGGTCAAGGCCACTCCCCTAGCACACATAATAGAGCAGAATGCAACGGAGTTCGTCCGTTAGAATATTATTTGTTAGTTCGGGATTTTTGAGGTTATAGTGACCGATAATGGAACCCAACTCACTGGCAAGCGATTTACCAAGTACTACATGAGCTTACGCATCAGACGGGTTCACACGTCCGTGGCATACTCGCAAGCAAACGGTCAGGTCGAAGTGACCAACCGGACACTGCTGCACCGGTTGAAGACTAAGCTCGAAGACGCAGGGGACTCATAGGCCAACGAGTTACCGTCCGTGCTATGGTCATACCAAATAACGCCTAGGAACTGACACGGGAGACGCCATTTAGTCTATGTTACGGGGCTGAAGCAGTTGTCCCCGTCGAGGTAGGGCTGCCCAGCCTCCGGATTGAGTGCTTCGACCCTATCGATAACTCCCAAAGGCTTAGGGAGCACCTCGATCTACCCCGGAAGCCCGCGACGCAGCATGCTTAAGGACAGCGGCCTACCAGCAGCGTGTCACTCGGTACTACAACAAGCAGGTGAAAGCTCGTCCTCTCAAGGTTGGGGATTTAGTCCTACGGAACGTAAAGGCGATGGGCAAAACTGTTCACAGGAACAAACTCTCCCCAAACTGAGAGGGCTGTTCCTTATCTCAGCAATCCTTTGAAAAGAAGTGTAAAAACTGCGCACCCACAACGGCAAACTGGTCCCTCGGACCTTGAATGCTACCCACTTCAAGAAATACTACCAGTGATCCACGAACACGCACAGGTAAGGTGCGCATACATGGTTCAGGGTGCTTGTACATGTATCATATTTTCATTAATAAAATTGACATTTTCATTTCCTGTCTGATTGTACATGTGAGAGCATGCATGCTTGCCACCTCGATAAGTGAAACGGCCTAGACTGCCCCTAAGTCAGAAGAACGCTCGTCCACCTATAAGAGAAACCTTGGCCCTTTAACGGCCGAGAAACATTGGCCCCGCGCCAAGCAGCCCACACGTGGTCGAACTCCAAACTTCGGCTCCGCACCGAAAGGCCCTTTAGCGGCCGAAAAACCTTGGCCCCACGCCAAACGGCCCACAGATGGTCGAATTCCGAACTTCAGCTCTGTGCCGAAAGGCCCTTTAGCGGCTGAGAAACCTTGGCCTCACGCCAAGCGGCCCATGCGTAGTCAAACAAGCAGGCCTGGGGGCTCCGACAACTCCCGATAAGACGATCTTCTTCCGAAAAAAAGAGGACCCACAGTCAACGATGTTTGACGTGCTAGGACCATGCGCACGTAATTGATGATGCCCCAAGCGGGGCCAAGCGCTGAAACGGTGTCGCACGCACAACGGCCTAAGATCTCGAGTCTGGCTGCTATGGCCTTAAAACCCAGCTGGCCCTTGTGAGACTCCACCCTGAATATGCGGCGACGTTCAACTTACTGGACAGAGCATCCCACCAAGCGCGAGACGCAATGATATCCTCGACCAAGGACGAGCACAGCGCAAGCAGCTCCCAAAGCGGGCTTCGACAGTGATAGGAAAATAGTTTAGTCGACAAAGCAAAAGAAACAACAACACTCAGAAGTAGCAACAGACCACAACACTGGTGGACAAAAAGAGTATATTTCATTAATCATTCAAATTGCAAATTACAAGGCCGCTGGTAAAGCTATATAGGGAAAAATGTACAAAGGATCCGGCTACTCTAAGTGCTTGAGGGCCCTGCTCCCTCCGACAAGTCGGTTAGGAGAGAGCTTTCTCTGACTCCATCATTCCTCG
The DNA here is from genome assembly GCA_025585075.1 of Nepenthes mirabilis. Classification (NCBI taxonomy): domain Eukaryota; kingdom Viridiplantae; phylum Streptophyta; class Magnoliopsida; order Caryophyllales; family Nepenthaceae; genus Nepenthes; species Nepenthes mirabilis. The sequence continues at coordinate 20,008 of JAODPA010140236.1, read as the reverse complement.
AATCAAAAATCCCCTCAAAGACGCCTGGAACCGCAATGAATGCTATGCGATGACACAAACGTATGCCGTCCTAGAACCTCGTGTCCAGCACCCGTGCCATCTCCTCCGGGGCAAGTCGAACTCACAAGTCGGCCTCAGCACGAGCATTCTGATCCTGAAGGTTAGAAATGCAACCGCAAGCCGCCAGCAGCTCACCCTTCAGTCGCTTGAGCTCCTGCTTCAGGGTTGTGGTCTCGTCCTCTTGGCACTGCATCGCTGCCCACTTGCCATCTTCTCGAACTCAACGGATGGGCTCGTCCCATTGAAAGAGGGCTATCTGGATGAGGCGAATGGCAGCCGAGCTCTGCAAAAGGGAAAAGAGATAGAAAACCCGTGAGTCCTAGCAACGTGGGAATATATTGTACAAAAGAGATCGGCGAACACATCCCCTATTCGATGAATGAAGAAGTCGTACCTCGACAAAGGGCTCCTCCGCAGCACTAGGCAAATCTGGCGCAACCCTGGGTAAGGGCATGCCCAGGGGCTCTAGCTACTCAACGGCCTCCTCCCTCTCGCTCTTCGGGGCATCACTAACTATAGGTTCCACGGCGAACCCCTCAGATGTCCCATCCTTTGCTGCAAGTTCGGGATCTGCAATAAGGGGCGACGGTTACCCCATGATCGGCATGTCGGCGGCCTTCGGAGCATCCGCTTGGCTCAACCTTAGGCTCAAGATCCACTACCTCAACACGCTCGGCGACGCCGACTGCCGCCCCCTCGATGGCTGCAGCAATTTCCTCCACAATGGGTTCAGCTGACCAATCGCCATGGGAGGGTCCTGCATCAGTGTCAGAAAAGGAACTCGGCGCGGACCCCTCAGCCGGTGGATGGTCAGCGAAGGGAACGCTGTATTCCACCAAAGCAACAGCGAGAATCAGCGAAAACTCAGCAGCTCCCTCCAGTGGCTGGGATGCTGGCTCCTGTGGCACTGCGGTGGCTCCAACAGGTGCCATAGGGGCGGACTGGGAGGACTGGCCCAATGTGGCCCACATAATCAAGGCCCTCCTGCTCGAAGTGCTCCTACCTGCCTCAGCCTCTTCAGCGTCGCCATATCCTCACCTAAGGACTCCAGGGAAGACAACGAGCCACTCTGCCCGGGTAGCTCTTGAGAAGGCTCTTGGATGACCAAAGCTCCATCGGCTCCCACCTAACGGCCGTGAAAACCTCAGGGGTCAGATAATACCCCTAAGTGCAAATTCTTAGAATCGCCGCCTGAATATGATCTGTCAACTTCTTCTCCTTTACCCCTTCCTGCTCGTTCACCCTCTGCGTGAAGAACTCGCCCACGAAGCCCCACTCGTTGAGGATATCCCACACAGGAGGGGCCGCCAAAAAGAAAAAGTGGTCCTTCTAGTTCTTCGTAGAATCAAGGTTCGTCTCACGAAAACAGAAGCCTGGACGGGGCGACATAGAAATCCAGTCATCCGACTGGTTGAAGCAAAAGATCACCTTCACCGAGCGTGGGCAAAGCACGTAACCATAGAGGCGAACAAAGCTGCACATGGATACTAGATAACGCACGGCATTGGGATGAAGCTGTGCCACAGGGACGCCCAACGCCGAAAAGATCCCATGCAAATCCAGCACTACTGGGAAGCGGAGCCCACCCTTTAGGTAGGACTTGTAGACGATAATGAAACCCTCAGGAGATGCATTCACTCTACCCTCATCACCAAGAAGGAGGTGGGCCAAGTTGCCAGGAATGTGGTACTTAACCAATAAAGCCGCAACGGCGCTCGCTGAAAGGACCGACCTGATCTCACTAATTCTCTAGCAAATCGTGAGAGGCGCAGAACTCTTCTTCTTTGCCATTGATGTAAGAAACAGGAAAATGCAAAGTGTGAATAGTGTCAAGAAATGTCGTTTAAATAGGCAGCCAAGAAAGGTCTCAGGCCGTGTGCGCCGGGGGGCTCAATCCGAAGCAGAAGTGCGACACTAGAAGGGAGCTCCCCCATTCTGGTCACATCTACCCCAACGCTGATTCCCCCCCCCTGGGCAGGGTGAATTGGATGCAAATCCCTCGCTGACGGCGAATCCGACTCTGCCACAGCAAGGGACAAGCCTCCGTCCTGGGTCGACCACCGAAGCCACAACACGCCGGATGCACAGCCCGGCGGCACCCCGAAATACGCCTCCTCCAGCCAAGCTCTGGGGACGAATAGCCGTGGAAAGAGCGGGAGGCAGAGCACTTCCAAAGGTCAGTGACCTAGAATCAGGGTTCTCGCCTCCCGATGCTCCTCCAACGGCTGAACACCCTGACCAAGCGGAGAGAAGGCACACGACGATTGCAGAGTGGTCAAGCCACCCTCGTTACAACGAGGAAACATCCACAATAAGAGCACGATGACAAGCTTCAAAAGCGGCAATGAGTCTTCTACAAATCCATCCAATTCCCGTGCAGAACTCCATGAAATATGAGACAAGCCAAAGTCCCCAAATTGCTTCGCCGATGAAGGAATGAGCTTAGATCCCCAAAGTGTGAAAACCCCCCAATTTATAGCCGCGTAGAAAGCCCAGCGAGCTCCCAAAAGAGCGCCCCACCCAACGACTATCAATCGGAAAACAAGAAAGCCATCAATACGGGGCCGATTCCCAGACCACGAATCTTTCCAAACAGAGCACCGAATCTCTATGGCGCCTCTAAAAAGCTGCATATTTGCATGGGGAAGGAACGACAACCCCGAGAGTTGAAGGCTGGTGCATCTCAAGAAGGTATACGGGAGCTGGCAGCGGGGCCAATCTTTCGACATACCAAGGCTCGGCAATGAGCCGTCCCCAGGCATGGGGGGCTAGTGATAGATCCAGTACGGACCTTAGTCGACACTAAAGCCCAACCAACAGCAAACAGCTCCAACCAGCAGGTAGGCCCAATCAGACGAGGGCAATCCAAGAGATTTGCGGCAAGGCCCACTAGGCACCTCTAACACGCACCCAATCATTTTCGCCAGCATCTCTCCCGAAGCGGCTGCAAACTAGCAACGTAAGAGGCGCTGACTCAAGAAATGTCAGCCAATTGGAGTTGAGGTCAACCCTGGCAAATCGCGGCGCCCGCCGTCCTAGCAGCAGCTCAACCAATCCCAATAAAGTCAAACAAGCTCGTGCCATTCACGTTCGGTGATGGTTCCCGCGCTACCACAAGGCGACAACTGACACTGCTAACCATCGCTAGCGCTCAGTAGCTGGTGAATCCAAGCAAGCCGCTTGTCGTAGGTTACCGCGCCTAAGAGCCTCCTCCACGGAGCTTACAAACACCTTCTCCCTCAGCGGAGAAGGGGATCCCCGTTTTTAAGACTCAATCGGAGACTTGAGATCTAAGATCAATCCCAGCACCTTGCATTCAAACAAACGAGAAGAAAGAACTAGCTCTCTTCCCTCAAAACCGCCACCTCAGTCTAGCGACCTCAGTAAGCCACTCACAGCAGTGTACAAGGGGAGCACAAGCCTCCTCCAAACACCATACGCACCCCTTGCATGCTAGTATCCGTGCATTCCCCATCACGTTTATCTTTACGCTTGCATCTTTCCATCCCGTGCGAAAGATTTTTGACTTAAGCATCGGAATGTTTACAGTGGGAGAATATCCCGCCATCCTCTGACTTTTTGTTTGTAATTTGTGGTGTAGGGCCCAGGTTGAGAGACGTGGAGACTGGACCCGTTTGTAATCCACCCAAGACGAGGAATCCGAATGCCCCCTAATCCACATGAGAACCCGAAACCAAAGACGCATCAGCATTTGATAATTTTGGAAGGCCTTCAACACAATTTTTCTTAGAAATTTTGGACAAATTTTTAAAATTTAGTTGACCAAGACGTTGATGCCACAGTTCGGTAGAATCGATTTTAGTTGGATGGCATCCCAAGACAAGGCCAGGCTCGATCCCAATTGAGATTGAGAGGTTGTAAAGTATATTAGGGAAAAACACCCTAATATTTGTGTTTTCTTTTATTCCGCAATTTAAAAAGAGGGTCGAAACAAGTGTGATTTGGAACGGCTAGTTCCTTTCAGTAGCAAAACACAACTGGAGAATACATCAAGCAGATGTCAAGTCCGCATTCTTGAATGGTTTCGTCGAAGAAGAATTTATGTGCCACAACCTTTAGGTACATTGTGAAAGGATAAGAAGATAGAATTTTTTTGATGTTAAAGCAAGCCTTATATGGCTTAAAGCAAGTATCAAGGACATGAAAAACTAGAATTGACAAGTATTTCCAATAGAATAAATTCTCTAAATGTTCTTATGAGTATGCCCTTTACACGAAGGTCAAAGGAAATGGAGAAAATTTTATTATTTGGTTATATGTAAATGAGTTTGTTTTTACAAGCAATAATCTTAGCTTGGTTGAAGAATTCTAGCGAAGTTATAAGAGTCTAAGATGAAGGACAGTGGTCAATGGCAAGTATTTCCAATAGAATAAATTCTCTTATGAGCATCCCCTTACACAAAGGTCAATGGCAATGGACATATTTTTATAATTTGCTTATACACAGCTGACTTTTTTTTTTTTTATTTGACAAACAACAATCTTAGCATGGTTGAAGAATTCAAGCAAGCTATATTTCAAGGGTTTGAGATAATGGACATTGTTCTTATATCTTACTACCTTGGCATTGCAGTGAAGCAAATGGATGGATTTTTCCTCTCAAAAGGTCATGCTAAAGAAATACTCAAAAAGTTCAAAATGGATAAAAGTAATCAGGTGAGGAAAATGGAGAACAAAATTGCCAAGGTAAGAAGACGGTGAAAAGGAAGATCTGACATTCTTCAGAAGCCCAGTTGGAAGTATAAGATATTTTACTTGCACAAAGCCGGACATTCTATTTGGGGTTGGACTTGTTAGTTTTTATATGGAAGCTACTACTTCATCCCATTTGAAGGTGACCAAGAGCATTCCAACTACATCAAAAGTATATTTTATCACAGTTTATTTTATTCATTGTAGATAACTTCACGCTTGTTGGATAGTAAATGAGCTGCAGATGTGGATGACAGGAAAAGCACAATGGGTTTTTTTTTTTTTTCTACATGGGACAACTTTTACATGGTCTTCTAAAAAGCAACCAATTGTCACACTTTTTACATACGAAGCACAGTATATTACTATTCAAGTTGTGTTTGTCAAGCTATTTGACAAAGGTAATTGTTGGATGAGATTTATAGTTCTAGAGGAGGAACCAACTAAGGGACCTTCATTAAGTGTTTCTCAACCAAATTCAAATCGGGTTGACGTTGAGACTGAATAATGTCTTTTATCCAAATGAGGATTCTTTTGAGGAGGATGTTTCTCATCCATCTTCTAAGAGTGTTATTAATAAATCTATACACAAGTCAAAATCTTTTTCGAACAATTTAAGTGAAAAGAAGAGGCCACTAGTTGTAACAGCAAATGAAACAGCACCCACAAATAAGGCAGACAAGAGGAAGTACCAAATATGAGATCACATATTCATTTTGCTTTACATATGTCCGTGACAAACCTGGAGATTCTAATGGTCTTTTTTTATAATGGATGTGAACAACAGGAGCACATAGGAATTGGAAAATGAAGGCATAGTAGATGGAACAGATAAAGAAAATGGTGAAAAAGGCGAATGTGATAAGACTAGTAAAAAAAGAGAAACTAGGTGGGCTGGTGACGATCCTCATTTGAAACTTCTTGGTCCACTTTGGCTGCCTGACTTCATGCAGGATTTTGCATTTGAATACGATTTAGTTATCTCTAATAAAGGTAGCTGTTAGGTACAACAAATCACCAACAACATTAGCTAAGAATTCAGGGTTCCATGAGCAAACCAAGCATATTGATACAAAGCTTCATTTCATTTGACAATGCACCAGTAAGAAGGAAATGGAGACGAAGTTCATGAATTCTCAAAATCAAATTAGACATTTTTACCAAGCTCCTCAAGAGTGAGTCTTGGAGTTCCAAAACCAGGTTTAGGTGGTGTTTGTCACTAAACTTATTAATAACTTAAATCTTTTATTGCTAATCACTTCACTTTAGTGTGGTGAAGAGTTACGTCTTTTGAAAATTTTTCATGGGGGAGTTACGTATAATAATTGGATTTATTCAGTGTATGTTATTCTAGAGTAATTTAGGAGGTTAAAAGAACAACTATGACACACATTTTCATGTATTCTAGTTATTTTTAGTGAGTTAAATAAAATTTTATTGTGTTCCACATTTCCTCACCACTCATCTTCTTTTAAGAAATTGGAAGTAATAATATTATTGATTTCTAACCCACGTATGGGCCTAAACGGTATGTCGCATGAGATTTTTTGTTCTATGACCCATCAACTCATTGACGTGGAACATTGCTACATAAAACTGCATTATTTTCAACTATAACTGTTTGATACATTAGATCCAGTCAACTAGAGTTTGGGCCTTTCCTACAGAAGATTTTGGTGAGAATGCTAATGAAGAGTTACCAAGCATGTCTATTTGACTTCAATGAAAAGGTTGAACAAGTATGTGCCCTTTTGAAGTGTCTAGGTGTGACACTTAAATCTAAATTGCATTTATGACAACTAGCAAGACTACATGCAACATAGTGGTCAAGTTCTTTCACTTTTGAAAGAAGATGAATATAGTCATTCTATGCACTCTAATTCTTGGTGTGGATACAATATATACTACCAATACCTTCACACTCTTCAGGAGGAAGAAGGATGGTGATATAACATGTGATCTAGCAGAAATTACACAAAAATCCAAACCAATATGGGTAGCATAAATTTTAAATGCCTTAATAATCCTTCATCTGAACTCACACCACTCGACAGTAGATATTGCCCATCAACTACTGGGGCAGTTGAGAGAGAAAGCTGTCTCATAAATGTCAAAATAAGGCAGTCAAATGGACAACATACACCTGATGAGGGAACAAAATACAACTAGTACAACATAGTACCTATCAAATTCATAATGTAATTTATGTTTCTGTTGCAATTGATCCTTTTCTACCGTGAATTCAAAGACTTGACATGTGAGGCTTAGTACCATAAAAAATCATATTTTTTAATCCTAGCAATTAAACTACTCATATGTTCTGCTTTAAGTTTAAGCAAACCATTTCAAACCCAAATAAGGACAATTTTGTCATCACTAGTTTTCCATAGAACGCCAATAAGAGAGAAAGATGTCGGGGATCAAACCCATGCTATTCTCTTTAGCAAATGCATAACCTACTGCCAAGTTACCCTTTGATTGCTCCAACCAGTTTGTCATGACACAAGGGTCACGGTACTGCAAACACCATGCAATGCAAAGCAGATAGAATCATCTCCAAAAGCCACTCTTATTCCTACTAATACAATCAGAAGAAGCTTAGACTTTCTGTAAAACTAAGCAAGAACTTTCAACTACGTCGTTAATAGAAGACAAGAATCAGCCACCCAGATCACTGTGAAAATCATCACAGAGCACATTGAAGCAAACCAGAATACACAGTAAGTGAATAAGAACAAAGAACCTGTGAAGAGTTTAAAGGCTGTTGGCACACTTCTTCGCTGAGTTACCCAAAAAACATCAGACTTTTTTGTCATATATAGCCCTGGGTCGATGATAATTGGCTTTGCTCTCTGAAACCTGCATGAAGAGCAGCAATACACATAAATTCTCCACAACCATACAAAACAAAAAAGGAGGGAAGAAAGAAGGAGCGCAAGTTGCATACTCTTTCCAGCCAATGTCGCTGGTGTGATCAATAAAATTAAGATCGCGAGGCAAATATGAAAATGTGTGCAGCAGATCTAATCAAACAAAAAACAGAGCTAGTCAATGTACCAAAACAGATCAAACTCAGGCTAAAATCAAATAATTATGAAAATAACCACAGTTTAAACTGAGACACCAAAATCAGCAAAATGCCACAAAGAAAAACAAATGAACTTCAAGTAAAACTCAAACAATCAATAAACTCCCTAAAACTAATAAAGTTTTTTGGGTTTAGGTTTGGGGTTCAGATCGGACAAAGTGACACTTTTTCTGAAGTTTGAGCTCTCTTCGGACCATAGACCACACCAAATAACCCAAAACCAATTGCAAGTGGATTTGAAGAGCAAATAGATGATCATACTCACTATGTGGACGTAAATCTATGTGACCTTTTATAACAATTTATATTGAACGATGTTAGGATGCCATTCGAATACCAGATTGGAAATTTGGGAAAAGTAAATTTTAAAAGCCAAAGTGTTACTAAGACCTGGGATTAATCTTTCTTGTGAAATTTCATATAAAACTAATAGATTTGATGGGTCGATTTGTTGATTTCCTTGCTTGTCCTTACTCGATCCCTTCGTGATTCCTTCATGATTACTGTGTTGCCACTTTGTGATTACTTTATGTTGATTAATTCATGATTCATTTGTGATTACCCTATGAATACTCCGTGGTGTTGAGTTATGGGACACTTTCATGTGGGCCTATACTCATTTGTCGTGGCAGATGGAGGCAAATATTCTCGCCACATGAAGAAGGCTCGAGTTGCGCCTGTTTGGCACTCGAGGCGCGTTTTCCAGTAGCTCCCGCTCGATTCTCGTCTTAATTGCGCTCGAGCACAAATTCTAGAACCGAGCACTCAAGCAGTGCCTAGATGGCACTCGAGGATGGGCCTGCACCAGGTTTGCCCTCGAGCCGTGCTCGAGCTCGGGCCCGTTTTTATAAAACGTGCACCTTGCATTTTAGGGTTCGGTTGATCAGTTTGAGCGCCGTTTCTGAGAGAGAAAAGAAAAGAAAGAGAGAGAGGAAAGAGAAGAGGAGGATTTGAGCCTCCGGTTGGGTTTTGAATCAAGTTCCAGTCTCCGCCAATCACACGTACGAAGTTCTTGTTGCTATGAAGAATATCTGCCAGGTTTTATCTCTACTCTTTTACTTTATATTTTTTGTACGGGCTATTTGAAGCAAGGAGTTGTGACCCTTGAGATTTGTGGTTTGTGTAACCAATAAACTGTCGCTAGTGAAAAATTTCGGACTCCGTGTCCCATGGTTTTTCTCCCTCGTTTAATAGAAAGTTTTCCACATAAAAATCGTGCCTTTATTACTTGTGATTGATTGTTGTGTGCTTGGCATCTTTTATTTCGCACTTCCTTGCGATTCAAATATGTAGTCTATTTCAAACAAGTGGTATCAGAGATTTGATTTGTATTGGGTGTTGTGATTTGTTTGAATCGATGGAGGTCGGAAATAAGATGATTTGTTTGAATGGCACGACTTATAATATTTGGCGCAGCAATATGAAGGACTTGTTGTTTGTGAAATCGTTGCAACATCAAGTAATTGCTACGCAAAAACCAGAATCGAAGTCCGAGGAGGAATGGACATTTGAGCATGAACAAATCTGTGGTTATATTAGGCAATTTGTGGATAACAATGTATATAACCACATCCGGAATGAGACACACGCAAGAACCTTGTGGCAAAAACTTGAAACACTTTATGTCTCGAAAACCGGTAACAATAAATTATTTCACTTGATGAAGCTAATGCAAGTTAGGTACAAGGAGGGCTCGTCTGTTGCCGATTACTTAAATGAATTTTAAGGATGTGTTGATCAATTGAGTGGCATGGGTATAAAATTTAATGATAAACTGCTGGGTTTGTGGTTTCTGACTATCTTACCGGACTCCTAGGAGGTGATAAGGATTACTATTACCAATACAGCTCCAAACGGCGTAGTAACCCTTGAGATAGCAAAGGGAGTGACGTTAAATGAAGAGATGAGACGTCGATCACAGGGATCTTCTTTTTCTACGCACTCCGAAGTATTAGTCTCCAAGTCACGGGGAAGAAATAAAGGGTGTTGCCCTAAACCTACAGAGAATGGCCGAAACAAATTTAGATCGAGGTATCAGAACCTCAAGTGCCATCACCGTGGAAAGAAGTGACACATCAAGAAGCATTGTTACAACTAAAAGCGAGAAAATGCAAAGAGCAATGAAAAGAAGGCAGACAAGACTCGAGATAAAGAAAGAGTTACTGTTGTTACCGGGAGTGATCTTTGGCTGGTGTGTCAGGAGAATGAGGTGATCAATCTGGCTGATCTTGAGACAAACTGGGTGGTGGATAGTGGTGCTTCACTTCACGTCACATCACGGAGGGAGTTCTTTACATCATACACTCCCGGCGACTTTGGAGTGTTGAAAATGGGCAATGAAGGTACATCCCGAATTGCTAGCTGTGGAGATGTGTGCCTCACCACAAATAACGGAACCAAGTTGCTGTTGAGGGATGTTAGACACGTCCGGGATATTCAGCTAAATCTAAGCTTGGCAGGCAAGCTTGATGATAAGGGTTTTTGTAGCACATTCTGCGAAGGAGCATGGAAGTTGACTAGAGGGTCTCTAGTTGTAACTCGGGGCAGAAAAGTTTCCAACTTGTATGTGTTGCAAGCCTCGATTGCAGCGGAAGATGTACATGTTGCTAGAGATTAGGGGTCTTCAGATTTGTGACACCGACGGTTGGGTCACATGGGTGAGAAGGGCTTGAACTGTTTAGCTAGGAAGAATTGTCCTCAGGGTGTAAAAATAGCCTAGTTGAAAACCTGTCCTCATTGCATGGCAGGAAAGCAACGACGAATTTCATTCAATATTAATTCATCCACAAGGAAGACTGATCTCATTGAATTGGTACACACCGACATATGTGGCCCGTTCAAGGTGAAGACTCTTGGAGGAGCTCTTTACTTCATCACGTTTATTGATGACTGTTCTCGAAAACTGTGGGTATATCCGCTGAAATCGAAGGATCAAGCTCTTACGTTCTTCAAACATTTTCATGCCTTGGTTGAGAGGCAAACAGGGAAGAAACTGAAATGCATCCGAAGTGATAATGGCGGGGAGTATATCGGAGCATTTGATGAGTATTGCCGATCTCATGGAATTCGCCATCAGAAGACTCCATCGAAGATACCGCAACTAAATGGGGTGGCCGAACGGATGAATGGGACTTTGATGGAGAGGGTCCAATGTATGCTTTCAGAGGCGAAGATCCTCGATTCGTTTTGGGGGGAAGCCTTGAGGGCCATGACTCATTTCGTCAATTTGTCACTACACGGTACCTTGAAATGAGAAGTGCCTGAAAAGATATGGTCCAGAAAAGAAATATCCTACAATCACTTACGGGTATTTGGATGCAAGGTCTTTGTTCACGTTCCCAAAGATGAAAGGACCAAATTGGAGTCAAAGACCAAACAGTGCATATTTCTCGGTTACGGGGAAGATGAGTTTAGATATCAACTGTATGATCCGATTGAGAAGAAGCTGGTTCTATCTAGGGATGTCGTGTTTATCGAGAACGAGACTATAGAGGATATTAGCAAAGATGCAAAGACTGCTTCCAAAAATGATGACAGCCGAGCATGTGATTCAAATCTCACACTAGCACCTGTCTGTCATCAGAGTGAAAATCAAGGCGATGCCGAAGAGGAAGAAGACCATGAGACTTCAATGCCCGATAGAGATAAGGATAAGGCTATTACTCATGATACTGCTGAGCCTATCGAGACCATTCCACTCCGACGATCCACGCGAGATCAAAGACCCTCTATTCGTTTGTCGGCCGAGGAGTATGTGTTACTTACTGACGGAGGGGAGCCCGAATGTTTTGAGGAAGCGATGGAGGATGAACACAAGGCGGAGTGGATGGAAGCTATGCGAGACGAGATGGCGTCGTTGCATAAAAATCACACATTTGAATTGACAAGGTTGCCAAAGGGAAGACGAGCGTTGAAGAACAAATGGGTTTTCGGGTTAAAAACAGATGAAAACAGCTCACAACAGAGGTACAAAGCGAGATTGGTTGCGAAGGGTTTCAATCAACGGAAGGGTATTGATTTTGACGAGATCTTTGCTCCAGTGGTAAAGACATATTCTATTCGAGTAGTGCTCGGGTTGGCTACTGTTCTTGATCTGGAAGTAGAACAAATGGATGTGCGGACGACATTTTTTCACGGTGATCTTGAGGAGGAGATCTACATAGAGCAGTCGGATAGATTCCTAGTCAAGGGGAAGGAGCAATTAGTGTGTTATCTCAAGAAAAGTCTATATGGGTTGAAACAAGTACTAAGGCAATGGTACAAGAAGTTCGAGTCTGTCATGGTGGGTCAAGGCTACCAGAAGACGACCTCGGATCATTTTGTCTTTGTTTAGACATTTTTTGAGGATGATTTTGTTGTTTTCTTACTCTATGTGGATGACATGCTGATAGATAGGCGTAATACCTCCCGGATCACAGAATTAAAGTGACAACTTGGGAAGTCCTTTGCTATGAAATATTTAAGACCGGCGAACCAAATTATGAGAATTAGAATTTTTTGCGACCACAAAGCGAGGAAGCTATGGATGTCACAAGAGAGCTATGTGGAAAAAGTGCTTCACCGTTTCAACATGGAAAAGTCAAAATCGGTAAGCACCCCATTAGCTAACCACTTCAAGTTAAGCAATCGACAATGTCCTTCTACAGAAGATGAAAAAGCATACATGAAAGGCATTCCCTATTCTTCAGCCCTGGGTAGCCTAATATATGCCATTGTATGTACGATGCCAAATATAGCTTATGCTGCTGGAACTATTAGTCGATTCTTGTCAAATCCTGGTAAGGAGAATTGGTCCGTGATGAAATGGATTCTAAAGTATCTCCGAGGAACTTCTAAACTGTTTGTGTTTTGGAAGCAACATACCACTGCTAGTTAGGTATACTGATACAGATATGGCGGGAGATGTTGACTCACGGAAGTCTACTTTGGGATATTTAATCATGGGATATTTAATCATGTTCGCGGGAGGAGCCGTTTCCTGGCAATCAAAATTGCAGAGGTGTGTTGCCCTCTCCACTATTGAAGCGGAATTCATTACTATAACGGAAACAAGCAAGAAGATGTTATGGATGAAGAAATTCATTCGGGAACTTGGTATCAAGCAGGAGCGATATGTGTTGCTTTATGATAATCAAAGTGCAATTCACCTTTACAAGAACTCGTCATTTCATTCCAAATCAAAGCATATCGATGTGAGGTATCACTGGGTGCGGAATGTCGTTGACACTAGGTTGTTGGTGCTGGAAAAGGTCGGGACCGAGGAGAATGGATCGGATATGATGACCAAAGCATTGCAAAAGGGGAAGCTTGAAACATGCTGTACTATTGCCGGGTTGACGATGAATGGCCCCACACGGTCGTGAGAAGTTTTCTTTGGTTATGGGTCACTTCCGTATAGGCCCGTACCCACTTGTCGTGGCGGATGGAGGCAAATATTCTCACCGCATGAGGAAGGCTCGAGTTGCGCCTGTTTGGCGCTCGAGGTACGTTTTCCAATAGCTCCCGCTCGATTCTTACCTTAATTGTGCTCGAGTGCAAATTCCAAAACCAGGCGCTCGAGCAGCGTCTGGATGGCGCTCAAGCTCGGGCCTGCGCTCGGTTCATATGCTCGAGCCGCGCACGAGCTCAAGCCCGTTTTTATAAAACGCGCACTTTGCGTTTTAGGGTTCGGTTGATCAGTTTGAGCACCGTTTCTGAGAGAGAAAAGAAGAGAAAGAAAGGGAGGAAGGAGAAGAGGAAGTTTTGAGCCTCCGGTTGGGTTTTGAATCAAGGTCCAGTCTCCGCCAATCACACATAAGAAATTCTTACTGGTGTAAAGAACATCTGCCGGGTTTTATCTCTACTCTTTCACTTTATATTTCTTGTACATGCTGTTTGAAGCAAGGGGTTGTGACCCTTGAGATTTGTGATTTGTGTAACTAATAAACTGTCGCTAGTGAAAAATTTCAAACTCTGTGTCCCGTGATTTTTCTCCCACGTTTAATAGCGAGTTTTCCACGTAAAAATCGTGCCTTTATTACTTGTGATTGATTGTTGTATGCTTGGCATCTTTTATTTCATACTTCCTTGTGATTCAAATATGTAGTCTATTTCTAACACGTGGCTCCTTAACAATCACTCATGATTACTCTGTAATGACTTTGTGACTTCTTTGTCATCCCTTCATGATTCTTTCATGGTCACTTCGTGATTACTTCATGGTTACTCCATGACACCTTCGTGATGTCTTCGTGATCACTACTTGGCTCCTTCATGATCACTTCGTGATTTCCCAGTGATTCCCTCCGGATTTCTTCATGGTGACCCATGGCTGTCATATTTCTATCATGACTCTTTGTGGTACCCAGCCTTAGTGGATTAGATAGCGGACTATATCTAAGGACAATCTGGAACTCCATTCTGTGTGTATCCAAAAATTCTAGGGTTGGGCCTAAGGTAGTCTAATACTCATTCTACACTCTTGTGGATAAAGTAAAATAAAGATGCACGGAGACACTAAAGTATTTGGACATATGGGCTCCATGGTACACTAGTGTAGTCCACATTATTCGATGCCAAGACTACACCAGTAGTCTCAAGGATTTGTCTGTGTGTTGTATTTCCCCTGTGGAAACTATGTATGCTGTGTGACAGTGATATCGATTGAACAATCCAATCAGTTCAGTGAGGCACAAAAAGACCACCAAGCTAAACCCAGATTCAAAAATACGCAAATCCCAGCAACCAAAACAAATCAATCTCAAGACAAACACCAACTAATTAGCAAAAACCCACAAACCAATCCGTTCACTTACGAATTAAAGACGATCAAATCAAATTAGGACTCCAAATTCAGAAAATTCCATCAAGTAATCATCCACTAACTCAATAGCAATAAGGAAAATCTCACTCACCATCTTGGGTGACGAGCGGGTAATCTGAAGCACTGAGATTAATAAACCAATCCCAATCACCACCCTCCTTCAACAGAATGGCCGCTGCGTGCAGCGTATTGGCCACCATGGTAGGCCCTCTATAGGTCACCAAATTAGCCTTATTGATCATTTTCACATTCCCAAATTTGTTGAAAATTGGGTGACCCTTCACAAAATTATGCAAATCATGCCTCTCATCGGGCGACGACTCCAAATCCAGGTGCACAACATACTGATTCTGGGGATGATAAAGCGCCAGGAGAGTCCGCTGAAGCATCTTCGCGTCACCGGGGGAGCCAGAAATGAGGTAGGCGAAGCGGGGAGGGGAAGGGAGGGAAGGGATGGGAAGTGCATGGAGCTTAGATTCCACGAATACTGAGGAGGCTGCGGAGACGGGCGAGAGGTGCAGGGAGAGGGAGAGGGAGAAGAAAGGAGAGCCGGCCGGGGAGGTTAGGGTTGTGAGGAAGAGGAGGAATAGGGATATTATGCAGCCAATGGCTAGTGGGAAGATCCATTTGCGCTCCATTGTTGATTGTGGGTGTCTCAGATTCAAGTAATAGTTCCTCAATCTCTTCATCTTACCCACTAGCCAACACCAATCTCCTACCCTTTCTCTTTTGCAAAAAGGTATAAGAAGAGGAAGAGAATTAGAATCGAGCTAGTAAATTAGAGCATGATCCAGCATGGATTTTTTCATCTGGGTTGGATTGAAATTGCTCGTGAGCTTGACTTTGCAGAAGGCAGGGCAATGAAGCTCTTGATGAATCTTTCCGCTATTTAATAATTGTCAGATGGAAAGTGCAGTTTGGGAGACTGTAGAGGTGTGAACATATGAATTACGTTGCCTCGTTTTAGACGGGAAAAGTTCGTTTTTTCTTTATTTGGTGGGAAAAATGAGTTGATGAAGAACAGAACAGAGGGAATGTAAGAAACGGAAACATATAGTGCTAACTAATCGGAGGGTTGAATTACAAAATTTACCCTAATTGATACGGATATAAGTTGAAAAATATCATGATTTTATTCAGCTTATCATTCAACATTGGATTAAGTCTTTTAACATTTTTTTCTCTTTAAATTTAAACTTTTTTTAAGTAAGTGATGCGTCTCTGAGTGCAGATTTTCGTGCGAATTAGGAAACTTTCAGATTTCTCACGTCGAGTCGAGCTCGAACGGGTCTGATCTTCGTGTTTTTCAATTTGGGCCCTACGCAACACAAATTATAAATAGGAGATCAGAAAATTGCGGAAAGTATTCCCACCGTATATCCTTTGATACTCAAATCAAAAGTCTATTCCCGAAAATAGAAAGATGCGAGCGTGAAGGTAAACGTGATATGAAATGCATGGATATTTATATGCAGGAGGTGGGACAGAGGGTTAGAGGAGGCTTTGACTCCTTTTGTGCACTTTGGAGAGTAGCTCACTAAGGTTGCCAGATTAGAGTGGCGTTTTCGGGGGAAGGGAGCTGGTCCTTTCTTCTCGCATTTGGATTCAAAGCTTATATTGAGGTAACTCTGAAATGTCTCAAATGCTCTTGGATAATTGAACCCCTCTTTTTCCAGTGTAGGAGAAGGTATTTGTAAACTCTGTTGATGAGTGCAAGATCTTATAATAGGTATCCTGCCTAGGTTCGTTGGCCACCAAGTGCTAGTGATGGCTAACGGAGTCAGTTGTTGCCTTGTGGTAGCAAGAAGACCGGCGTCGGGCATGGTTGGCATGGGTCTAGTCGCCTCTCATTTGGATTAGCTGAACCACTATTAGGCGGCGGGTGCTGCAACTTACCAGAGTTGATTTCATCTACCATTGGTTGGCATTTCCTGGTAGGCCTTGACGTGACCTGTCCAGCCCAAGATTTGTCTCATAGTGTTGGGCTTTGTACAAAGCCTCTGGGGCCCCCATCGCCTGGTTGGGCTTTCCTACTAGTTGGGTTTCGTTTTTACTGGCCCATATTTATACTAGACCCATCACTAGCCCTCATACCTAGGAACAACTCTTTATCGAACCCTGGTAAAGAGCCATCACCTGGTATGTCGAATGATCGACCTTGGGCTGCCAGCCCATGTGTTCTTTCTCGAGGAACGCCAATCGCCAACTCCTTAGGGCATCACTCCTTTCCCATGCGAATCTGTAGCTTTTCATAATACGCCGCAGTGATTCGGTACTCTGTTTGGTAAGATTCTTGGCCTAAAACTTGACTTCGTATTGATGCCTTTCCTGTTTTCTAATTGACGGCTATTGGGCGGAGCGCTCCTTTCTTGGGAGCTCGCTCCATCTCTTGCACGGCTATAAATTGAAAGGTTCCCACACTTTGGGATCCAAGCTTATTCCCATGTTGATGAGGCAATGTGGGGACCTTTGCTTATCTCACGTTCCGTGATGTTTCGCACAGGGATCGAATAGACCTATAGAAGACTTGAAGCTGCTCTGGAAGCCTGTTGTCATACCCTTTCTGTGGGTGTTTCCTCGTTATAACTAGGGTGGCTTGGCCACTCTACAATTGTCATACGCCTTCTCTCTGCTTGGCCCTGATGTTCAGCCTCTGGAGTAGCGTCGGGAGGCCAAAATCCTGATTCCAGGTCACCAGTCTGTTGAAATGCTATGCCTCCCGTTCCTTCTGTTGCTGGTCGTCTCCAGGGCTTGCTAGAGGAGGCGCACCCAGGGTCCCCCCAAGCTAAGCATCCAGTGATTTATCCGGTGCCATAACTTTGGTGGTCAGCCCCGAGCGGAGGCTCTTCCCTTACTATGGCGGTTTTTTACTCTTCCTTCAGTAAGGAAATAGGATTCCATTCGCACGTTGTGGGGGATTGCCGTTGGGGCAAATATGACCAGAGGGGAGAGCTCTCTTCTCAAGTGTGCTTCTCTGGATCCAGTTCTCTGAGCGTGCACCGCTACTTCTCTACTTCTTCTATTTTGCTTCATTTTTATTTTCTTTGTATTTGCACTAGTGCAAGTTTTGTACTTTGTAAAGAAGATTTCAATGAATAAAAGTGTTGGTATTTGCCTTCTCTCATACGTCATTGAATCGTTTCTTTACTATTGCTCCGTATGACTTAAGGGCCGAAGTGCCCTCATGCCGCCATACGTGTTTGGCCATTTGCCCCATTTGCGGTTAGGGTGGCCGACATTTTAACTTCCTAGTGGTCATCCCTTGAGCCCATCTTTGGACAGTTGGTGGGAAGGACAGATGGGAGTCGTAATGGGATTCGAACTGCCCGCATTTTTCCTTGGGCAATGGAACACCATCGGTCATGGTCGCATCCATCAAAGCATCTTTGTGCATTTATTGTGAAGGCTACCGTAGAGTCATCGCGTCATAATGATTCTTATTTGAAAAGGTTCGATGCTTCAAAGCGTTGCCACATGAAGGAGCTTCCTTGGGTAGCGAGTTGTCTTATCTATGTCAAACGGCGCCGTTTCCTTTAGGGGACCTTGCCTATTTAAGCACCTAGGCCCCATTCTTATTTTGGCACCCATTCTCCATTCCAAGGTGCTTACCCTGAGTTTGCAGTTTCTTTTTCTCCTATTCAGTTCTGATCCTTCCGATGGTTAATGAGAGGCGTGGCTACGTCCTAGGGCCACCTGCAAGGCTAGTGGGATTGTCTTCTTCTGAATCCAAGCCCTCCACCGAGGAGTCAAGATGGGAGGAGCATGAGCCCAGAGGGCGTGATGAGGCAGACTCCGCCGTAGCGGTAGTGGGAGGCTGCCAATTGGAGACATCTATCCTCCGACTAGTGGGGTTCTTGAGAGTGCGACCGAGTTTTGAATTTGAAGGGGCCTCCAACTCCTCTCAGTGCCATGGATATGACAATATAGGCCAGCTGATTTTTTGTGCCCAATGGGTGACTAAGGAAGCTAAGCGTCGGGTACAGGCCACCATCGCAGATGTCGGATAGAGCTGGGCACTGACCGCTTATTTGGAACAAGCCTTGTTAGAATCTGAAGCCAGATCGTCTCAGCTTGTTGAGGCCAACACTCAGGCACAGGGTTGGTTTGCGACACTCCAGGGGGAGTTCCAGCTATGCCAAGAGCGGCTTCAAGACTAGGGCAGTGCACATACATGGCTGGAGGCTGAGTTGAGGTCGAGGATTCATTCGAAAGAGTTTGCCCCAATACTGGAGGGGCGATTCCAGGATGGGATTCGACTGAGCTGGAGGATGGCTTCTAAGGTGGCACCTAGCTTTCCTACGGGCTTCCTAGATACTCGGAACGTGGGAACTTCTATGCACTCGGAGTTGACTGAATTCTCAACTTTCGATTCTGCGGAGCCTAACTTGCGTAGATAGTCTTGTTGTATCATGAGGCTGTTGATTGGCGCAAACTGTGAAGAAATTTTATTAATAAAATTTTCTTTTGGTTGAGTAATTTGTTCGTGGTAGCCTGTCGCTTTTGAACGTTGCATGCGGTACTTTTGGGCAGGTAGTCAGACGGCTGCCACCTCGGTAGTCCCTGACAGCTTGCGTCTTTGCATTAATTACTTGTTGTGATGGTTGGGATTTGATAGATGGCTGTAGTACGCTATGTGAGGCAGCGTGTCAGGCATCATCATAGGTTTACTTGTGTTAAAGACTTTTGTCTTATTGGCATATTTCGTGACCATATGTATTATTATATTGATGTCGGGTTGTGGGTTGTCGGGTTAAAGTTTGTTCGGTCCGCTCTCCACACGCTCGAGCCCGCCCAAAGGCCGCCCGCTCGCCTGTTGCTCGCTAGCAGCTCGAGCCTTAAAACCAGAACCTCCACCGCTTGATGCATGCTCGCTGGCCGCTCGAGCCGAAATCCCATAATGGAGGCCGCTCACTGCGCGCTCGATCCCGGCTCGAGCGCCCGCAGGGTTTCCCACGAAACCCTACGGCCGCTCGAGCGGCGGCCCAATGGGCAGAATTTCAAACGCGATTTTTGGCTCCTCTATAAATATTGGCTTATGATTGTGAAACCCTAAGGACGCCATAAACATTCTGGAGAGATTATTTTGAACCCCCATTTGAGAAGAAAGCTTTCATGCTTCAATCAACTTAGCTTCTCTTGAGAAAACCCAAAGACATATCTTTGTGCTCCATGTTCTAAAGAGGTTTCTTACCATTTTTCTTCTTCTTTTTCACTTCAAACTTCCATCCTTCTTCCTGCGTTGGAGACGTTGGTTCGTAAAGAAGGAGATCTGATCGTGGTTGGCTATTCAAGTGGCACAAGAGGGAAGAGTGGCTTGAAGACCGGAAGGTGTCCGGTTCCGTTGC